>VDFB02324137.1:0-106634 GCA_007258455.2 Sequoia sempervirens | reverse complement strand
GCACCTCTGGAGTGTTGATTGTAAACGTTCAGCTATTTCAAATGTTTTGCAACACTTCTTCATTATTTAAAGAGGAGAAGTCCCTCTTTGCTGAAAGAAATGCATAAGGGAATGGTTAACTAAGGTTCCTATCTTTTTGTACTTCAGCGGTAGGACACAAGGGTGCACAAACACAATGCACCGTAGCTAAGCTTTTTCTCTAGTTTTGGAAGATCTTAACTACGACTATTCTAGCTTTTAATCTATCCAATACCTTCAAGGTAAACAGAGCATGAGGGTAAAGGAGCGGGAATGGATGGTTGGATCACCTGAATTCGCCATCTCCTGAGAATATAACCAAGGCTCTGAACTCTCGGGTATACACCGAGATAAGGTTGGTACAAGCAAACACTCTTTATAGTAAACTAGATCTGAGACCTGCCAAGGAGGAGGAACCCCTATCCGAGGTATGGGCTAGGAAATGGTTTACAAGAAACAACAAATTGACGATGTCTTGGCCAAAAATCTTGCTAAGGAGGAGGAACCCCTATCCGAAGTATAGATTGAAGTACAATACATTAAACAACAACAAACGATAACCGTTAATGAAAAATATCCAAGGAGGAGGAACCCCTATCCGAGGAGGGAAATGAAACAACAAGTTATTAGATACAAGACGTAGACATAACTCAAATAGGATGATCAAAATGCAAGCACCTTCTGATATTCTTCTTCAAAGCTTCATCAACGAATTACAAAGGTTGGGATAGCAAAGGCACAAAATCATGCACAATTACAATCTACCAACGAACTCTCATCCAAGAGTGAACAAATATCCGCTTTCAAAGTTGTTGGCAATAATGGCGCAACAATTTTGCATAGCAAGTAAAAGTTGAACAAACAATGAGCCCAAGGCTCTTATTTATAGAACTCAAAGAAGTGGGCAACCCCAAAATCTCCTTGAGTTAACATTGAGCTCTTGCCAATCAATTAGCAAGATTTATTCCTAAAAAGGGGGAACAAGCAGTTAACTGGAAAACTTCTTCAGTTAACTGAAAGCGAACAAAGAGTCAACTAGAAACTACTTCAGTTGACTGAAAGTAAACAAGGAGTCAATTGGAAACTACTTGAGTTGACTGAAAGTAAACTAAAGGTGAACTTTAATGTAAGTATCCCTCCAAAATAGACATCCACATTTAGTGGAGATCGAAGATCCACAAATCATGGAAGCCGATTAGACATCCTTAATCAGTGGGATCTGACAATGCATGATTTAAGGGATATGAAGTTAAGTTGGAAAGGGGCATCAAGTTAACTCCAATTACATTTAATGTTATCTTGAGTTGACTTGGAAAGAAGCATCACGTCAAACTCAAGTATCATAAATGCCACTTGGAGGGTGTAGGATGTCCTTCTTTGGTGCCTTTTATAGCTCACCATTAATCAACAGTGTTTCTATCCATTCGTTGACTTTGTCAGCCTCTGGGGAGTTAATGCTCTGTAGAATGATGACGTGGCGTCGCAACATTACCTCACCC
Organism: Sequoia sempervirens; assembly: GCA_007258455.2. Taxonomy (NCBI): domain Eukaryota; kingdom Viridiplantae; phylum Streptophyta; class Pinopsida; order Cupressales; family Cupressaceae; genus Sequoia; species Sequoia sempervirens. The sequence goes on along the minus strand of VDFB02324137.1, from coordinate 105,117 downwards.
ATTGTGAGTTGATTCCCAAAGTCTATACACTGAGATGCAACCTCTTCAAACTTGGTTGATAAAGCTGCTACCTTAGCTAGCTTGCAACCATTTGGATTATCAAGAAAGGTACTGCGGATGACGTCTCTGAACTGATTCTGTACAGTTACCATCTCGACATATTCTCCTCCCTCACACTGATATTCCATGCAAGGGAAAGATATTAACAACATTCTTGCGAAGTTGATAATAGTGGCGACCACCCGTCTATAATCAATTAACTCCATTGAATGGGCGTCATAGGCTTTCACCTTGTACGCCAACTATTCCTTCCAAGCAAAGAGATATTGCTTGTTTTCCTCGGAGTAGACTAATTGATACGCCAATTGCAAGTCTGCAATTGTGCTCTCGTCTTCTAGCCTCTTTTCTCCAATTCTTTGTTCTGATTGTTGGATCTCTGCACGTAGTCCATGCGCTCTATCCCGTAACTGGTATAAATTTTCCAATATACATCTTCCCTTGAGAACAAACTCTTCCACTTGATCTCTCAAGTGTTTGTCGTATGTTATCAATTGTTGATGATTTTGTTGTGTAGGGATATCTAACAATCCTGTTGGTAAGGCTGAGACATTTGGGGTGCCATGTATCAAGCTGGTTATGTATGACCTCAGTTGCTGATTTTTCAGCCTTTAAGGATGCTTTTTCTTTTCCATCCTTGGCCATTCTTTCTTGTGTGCTCACCGAAGCTATTTTGAGAAGGTCTGCCTCCACTTGTCATGTAGTCTTCCCGAGGTTAAGTTGAGACAATGTGTAGTCCTCTACTTGCACCTCGTGTATGCTCTTCTTTACTGGTGGGGTGGCAGTCTCTATGATAATTTCACACTCTGCATTCCTCTCTATGTGAACTTGCCTCTTCAACTTCTTCGCCGGCACATCTTGTGGGACGTGGTCGAATTCGGTGAAGTCAAGTTCATAGGAGGGTTTTTCCCTCTTTCTCCCTAGGAAGCTTTCAAGCCAAATGGAGTCTCGACAATCTTCACTAGGAGGAATATGAGGCCCTTGAATGCCCGATGTGTGAGACTGTGTTGGAGCAATGTCTCTCGATGGCGAATCCAAGTCAATGAGGACTTGTGACTGTTGTGATGGTGTTGATGTTGGCGGCTCTATCTCCATGACAGGCACCGTTTCTACTGCTGCTTCCTCTGCTGCTGGTTCTACTACTGGTACTTCTGCTATTGGCTCAGCCATTGGCTCTTCAAAAAATATTGCAGCTGGCACCTCAACAACAACCTCAGCTGTTTCAGTGGTAGCATTCTCTACTCTTTGCTCTGGGGCAGCAATACCCATGATAATCTCAGGACTATGTGTGGCTTTCTCCACAGGTGTCCTTTGTGTTCTAGGCTTTGTAGGCTTCGACATCCTCATCCCTTGAGGAGGATTGCACCATTGCTTCTGCCTAGGCTTTCTCTTTGAAGTGGAAGGTGGTGTAGACTGAACCTGTGGCGGCTCTATTATGTGAGGTGTCACCTTCCTGGATTTCTTGCTGTCGAGATAGAGTTGGCTATTTCTAACCACTCTACTCGTTCTTTCCTCTATCGATGTGTTTTCCTTGGCATACCAATCCACTCTTGGGAGTGGTTGGGAGTCAACTAAATCTACAAAAAATGAGGGGAGAGTGACTTCCCCTTCATCATCGGATAGGCCCTCGATGTCTGCTGACATGAAATCAGCAATTTGCGAGAGTCAGAATCTGCTGTAGTTCCTTCTTCGCACTTCATACTCATCTTGAAAGTTTACCCAATAGTTTTCCATGGAAGACTTATGTGACAAGTGTTGCTCAAGATGCGCCGCGTAGAGCCCTTTGGGATCATAGGATCTTCTCTCAATGAGATACTTGAGATTAAACCTCACCGTTTCTTGACTCATCATCTTAGCATCTGCCGCGAATCTGCATCTATAGAGTCCCATTCCAATGGGAAAGTTAACAACTGTCTTCTTCTTCAAGCACAAATAGACATGGACTTCAGACAACTGTCTCAGGAGTTCCATGAAGACTACCCTATCTGAAGGGTATCTTGGTAGCATGGCGGGGTGACCAATGTAACCATACACGCGTATGTAGGAGAATGCAAGGAATTGGATGAACCAATCCGCCCAATCCGCCATTGCCTCCTTGGCTGCTTGTGAAAAATGCACGTGCATGTCATGGTCTAACTCACGTACTATGTGCATAATGAAGTGATCACTCGTTCTCTTGAAGTGTCACTCTGCTTGAGTAAACTCAAGACGTGTAAAATGCTCGTGAACCTTCTGCACACCTAAGGTTCCCACATTGTTCAATAACCTGAAATCATCTTGGAAGGCAATTAGGTATACTAGGTAAGAGCACATGTGGAACCTATGAGCTTCCAAATACCCAGTGATTTGTTGGTGGAGTGTGTCACTAATCAAAGTGGCCCAGTCATAATGTTCCCTTGTCATAATGTTCCCTTTTTCCAATGATTTTCGCAATGACATAGAATATCCATGACTGAAAGAGATTGCCATCTTCTTCTCCAGTGATTCTATTGAGTAAAGTGATTAACACTGAGTACTCATCTTTACATTCTCCTCGTCCCACCAACTTAGGCAAGCTAGCCTTTGTCACTTTTAGCCATTTTTGAGCTATTACCCTTTGACATTTGTCCTTGGTTGTCTCGAATGCCTTCTCGCATTCCGTCACTAATATGACTTTGCTGTTAGGACATGATGGGATATCAAAGCACCTTTCGATATCCTGAGGTTTTAGATGGCAAACAATTCTTCCATCTGCTGCGCTGATTTATCTAGTGGTAGGATTGTAATGCTTAACACAAGCAATTACAAGCTCCACGCTTTGTAGTGTGATGGGAATGGATGCGGCCTGTAGCAACCCAAATTCTTCAATATTCTGCAATGTGATCTGATTCATTCCTTCCAGCTGCTCCAAATCAACCACTGGATTTACCTGATGTAAATTTGTGTCAATTGTTTTCAAGTAATCATGGAATAGGGCCATCTTGGTCCCATACTGTACATGAGAGTACTGCATATTGAAAAACTCAAAGATTGACTGTAAACTCAACCTTGTTCTGACAACTTTTGGAAACCCCTGAAAATAGCGCCCTGCCAAGAAGTATTTTTTTCGGAAAAAGTCTGGCACATGGGTTTTGTTCGTGCTTCAATGCTGAACAAGCCCAGTTCCTCAGAATTTTGATTCTGAAAATTTTTGGAAAAAAACCCCCAAAAATAGGGGCATCAAGTATGCTGATTTTTCAGAAATTTGACAACATGGGTTTCTCTGGAAAATTATGCTGGATCTACCCAGTTGATCTGATCTGATGTACCCTGTCACCTTTTTGAAATGTGTAAGAAAACCTAAGACAAGAAGAGAGGAAGTAGACAAAAGATGGATTGGAAGTTTTTATCTGACTCCCTGAGAAAATCTACCTCTGAATTCAATCCTCAAATTAGCAATCTTCTTCTGCTTCAGATCTGCAAGAAATATGGAAGAATGGATGAAAACCTTGTCCAGATTTGTAAATGGCATCCTTGAGAGCTTGTGGTTGTTCTTGATCTTTAACCTACAATGAAATAATGAAGTAGGACGCCTATACCTTGAATATATAAGCTCCATCCTTAGATCCACAAGTTTGGGGACCTAACTCATGATCAAAAGTGGTTTTGGCTTGATCTGAAGTTCAAAAAGGTGATTTCCATTGATCGTGGAGTGTTTTAGCCAAGTTTAACTCAAAATATCTTGACTTTAGTCAACAACTTGACCTTTGACTTCTTCAAGGCGTCCCTTTTGATTTTTGCAAGTTCTTTTATTATTTTCTCTCCTGAATGACCTCAGTTTGATCCTGAATTTAACCTGATCTGTTGATCCTAAGATGTTTCCGACACATTCATCGCTGAGCTGGATTTGACCTGAAGAGAAGTGCCTGGGAGGCATGATTCCAAAAAGCTAAGTTTATGGCTTCAAAAGGAAGGGCGCCTTTTCCAAGAAAGGGCTCTTTTGCTTATGCCTTGGTGAATTTTCAATCTTCGTTCTTCAGTCTTTTGAAATGACCTCTCGTGCTTTGATCTGGATTTCTTGTTGATCGGAGAATCAAACGCTTTCACTTGATCTCTCGCCATGTAGCCAGCTCCATTTCGCCGAAGATGAATGAATTCAGAAAACTTGGAATTCATTTTAGGGCTCCTTTATTCAAGGGCGCCCCTCATTGAAAATAGCTCTTTTATCTTTCAGCATGGTTATCTTTGTCTGAAAAGTTGCCTAGTTTTCTCTAGATTATCTATTGATTGTCCTGTCAAATGTTTGTGCTTTCAGTTGCGTCATCGAGATCTACCTAGGCTGAGAAGGTTATCCTGGGAAGCCTTTTGTCATTTATCAGCATCTGGAGGTCCAAAAGGAAGGGCGCCTTTCTTTTGAAAAGGCTCTTTTTCTTTGATTTTCGCCTTTGACAGTGGTTTCTTGATATTTCTTCAACTGCCTCTTTTTGCTTCATCATTAGTTGCTTATGATCTACTCCTCAGAAGATTTATCTGTTTGTTTCGTTGTCACGCCAGCAAGCAAACGTCGAGGATGACGCCTTGTAAGATCTTGCAGACTACATTTGACCTTTAAAGATCATGGAGGCCCCTGCTTGAAAAAGGCTCTTTTCAGCATGTGAACTTGCCTCTCCTTTGTAGCGTTTCCAGAGTTAGTCAAATTTTGACCTTTTTCATTTTCAGGAATCTCCTTTATAACGTTTCTAGAGTTAGTCAAATTTTGACCTTTTTCAATTTCAGGAATCTCCTTCATCAAACAACATCATTTTAGACCTTTTCCACCATGGTTGCGTCGTTGAAGCTTTTGAAGCTTAGCTTTCAGCACCTGGTACTGGCCAATTTGCCATTAATGGCTGCGGAGCTCCTAACTTTGTTCCTGAAAAATAGAAATAGACCCACTAGAGTAAAACTTATCTTTTGATGATTTTGACTTGACCAATGTGATCGTGAAGCCTTTTAACCCTATCAAAATCATTTTCAATCATTTCTAGGAAGGTCCTATTTTCGGGGGTTTCCCTGAAAAATAGGAGCGAAAAACCCTAATTTTCAAATTTTCAGAATTTTGTACGTGTGTACCTTGACAGTAACCCACCAAGATTTTATGATTGGTTTGACCTAAAACAAACCTTACATGGCATTTTAACAAGATTTAGCTCAATTTATATAAAATGCCAAAAAAATTATTTTGGGTACAATAGATTGGTAAATCCTGCATCGCCCAAAAACAATTTTTTTTATTTTGTCTTATTTTTGGTGTATTGTGGTTTTTGGTGTCTCTCTACATCTTGTGAGCTCCTTGATTTGATGGTGAAGGTTTTGCGAGCATATCTTTCATAGTTTGGAAGAATTAATTGTTTTGCAACTTCGACGGACAATTTGACAAAAGTTTTAAATTTGAAAATCTGTGAAGGTTTAGGTGAAATCCTTTTGCAGGGGTCCATGGGGTATGATTCCAAGCTCGCACGCCAATTTTTGTGTGAAACATAAAACTTTGATTTTTCGCTTATATGCATCTGCGTCCACTCTTGATGTTGTTTTGCATTTACATAATTAATTGTGTCCTAATTCCCATTGCAGGTCCAAGGTGTTATTTCTAAATATTAAGTTGGGATAATTGATGCTCAAAGGCTAAAATTTCTGAATTTAGTTTTCCCAAAAAGTTATATGTTCATTTGAAAATGTTTGTTTAGAGGCAAATTGACGACATTTCCATGTGACAGATTTCAATTTCAAAAGAAATGCAAATTGAAAATCTTGATGGCAGGTTTAAACGCCTTATTAAAGGTATAACATTTTGAAAAGGCCTAGTAAGGAAGAATATGCCATGCCTAATCTTGGCTTTTGTGGGGTGGCGAGGGGGAGCGTGGAAGTAAGAGCTGGCCGCCCATTTTCAGTCTTCTGAAAGACATTAAAATCAGCACTTAATGGGGCGTGGGAATGGAGTGGAAAACTGAGAATTGACTGCTGAAGACGCTACGTGGAATTGGTAAGTGCTGGGAAGAAAAGTCTAAGAAAGTTGGAATGAAATGGCAACAAGGAAATTCAAGAATGTGGCAGGAAAATACAACTGCAGGACAGCAGCGTGGGAAGGAGGTTGCTCACTATGTTGGCTTTAATTTCAGTCATTAAAATGATTAACAGAGGCTGCATGGGGGGTGGGCAAAAGCTGGGTGAAAATCTATGAAAAGTGGATATGAAGAGGCATGTAAAAAACAAGTAGGAAGGTGGCGTGAAGAAAAGGTGAAGTTGGCAGTCCCTTTTGGGGACATTCTTTGTCATATTAAGAGCGAGCAAGCAACAGCATAGAGGGGAGATATAGCTGGGGTAAAAGTGCAGAGAGCAACATGGAATTCAGGGGAAAGGCATAAAAGATTTTGGAGTTGTATGAAGAGTTTTGAGGCAGCGAAGGAAGCTATTGGAAGAGCAGGCTGTGCAGATTTGAATCCATGATGCACTGAACAAAGTTTGGAATTATTATTTTTGCGGATCAAAGAAGTTTTAATTTTGAATTAAAATGGTTTCTCTCTTTATTTAATCTCTATTGTTTGCGAGTTTGTGAAATGACGTTGTTGTGTTCTCACTGCATCATAGGGGCTCTTTAGTTTTTTGGGTTCTAGCTAATCCAGGGTTGGATTAGGAGATCGTATGATAATACTTTGGAAGCAAGTACATGCTATTGGATTTACTTGAAGATCTCATGAATAGAACATGCTAGATTCTTATTTAATTGTAATTTTTAATTGTGAATGGAATCTAAATAGTGTTATTGATTCTTGGATTTTTCAAAAGTGTTTCACAAATCTATCTTGTGTTATTGTTTTTCTCCACTAAATGGGTTTTAGATTCTATAATTTTGTAGTAATTCTTATGTTTAAGCTAAGAGATTTCCCCTTCATTCATGCGAGCACACATAATAATCATGAAACTTGTCCGTGTATTCTTCAACTAATTTCTCATGTAGTAACTATCGGAACTTCATGTACTCACCCTCACAACGTATGAGATAATAGCATTCCTCTTATAGAGCACTCATAAGGGAATTCCAAGTTTAAATAGGATCAAGATCCCTCTCGCATTGTGCTTTGAGGTTTCCCACTAATAGCACATTGAAATTGATATTGTCAATGGCATGAAGGAAATGCTCTCTACATCACTAAAATGGTTAGCAGAAAGTTGTTGAGATATGCTATCCAACATTGCGGCGTCAATATTGCCTTCAAATGCTAGAGCATCAAATTTAATTTGCACTCTAAAAGGTCTTTGATGTTGTGCGGGAATGTGTAATGTGGTGTGTGGCCAACAAGGGAATGTGTAATGTGGTGTGTTGCTTTGTTGGCCAAGTTGTATCATGAGTTCACAAAATTGTCCAAAGAGTTCTTAGATTTGTTCGTCAAGTGCATCTCAAATCATCCTTTATAAATCAAGGGGAAGTTCGAACAAGTGTTGCAGTTGATCAACATTGTTTCTCTTGCTACGATGTTTGACTAGATACTCTGAAGTTAAACTAGTCAACAAGTTGTATATATAGAAATATTCAAAACACCACTCTAATACCAATGATCTAGATCCTCAGAGCTCTTGGGGTAATCCTATCTTTAGTGAAAGACAAGATCATAGAATATGCAATTGGAAACTAGTTTTATAGTTGATCAATACACATTTGAATGCACAGAAGACTTTTAGCGAAGAGTGCTACTTATTCAAATGCATAAATGAATAAGTTACAATAGGTATTATAGATAGAAAGGCTAAGAATGAGAGTTCTCATTACTACAAACTCATCAAACTAGATTTCCTAGATTATTTATTTGTTCTTGGACCCCAATATGAATATTTAGATGATTATATGTACAATATAATTATAAGTTGTTCATATTTCATAACTATTGTCACTTGACCTTCTAATTGCTAACCATTAGGTTTATGTCATTTAGTGTCCCACTTTTGTTGGTTGCAAGTGAATTAGTGAGAAATTGTCACATTAATGATGTTGTTGAGCACAAGAATGACCTGCAAGTGTCACATGAAAGTCTATTGAAACTTTTGCAGTAGTGTGTAGTGTTATAAATGCTTATGCAATAATGCAAGAGAGTACAAACTCTTACACACTAGTGCAAAGCACTATGAATATCTATACAAGGTTCCCTGAAAGATGTATGGTGTGTTCTCATCACATAATAAATGTACACTAAGATGTAATGTGATCAAATTTACACTAGATGTAGTGTGATCAAATTTACACTAAGATGTAATGAGATTATATTTATGAAGAACAAGCAATAACAATAATAGCATCCCCCATTTACTTATTATATTGAGCAGACATACTAGAATTGTTAGTTGTATAAGGTTAGGGTGATTATCTCGGTACTATACCAATAAAGTTGTTGAGGTACACGACAACATGTTACAATGCATCATGGATCTTAAAAACATTTACGGTGATGCAGATAAGAAGGGTGGTGAGTGTTGGTAGCCTTTATTCTATGTGTTCAAGGCATGATGGAAAAGGCAAGGTGCAAGCAACTCTCAACCTAAGCATAAGTTGAACACATTGCACCAACTAATAGGGCATTGCTTTAATGAGGTCCAAGGAACTTATTAGTAGTCTTCATTCTCACTCTAATCTACATCACAAGAACAGCCATAATGTGGACTGTCTTGGTAAGGCTCACTATGAGGACCACTTAACAATAAAAGGCTATAGATTGACAAAATTAATAATGATAAGCAGTAAAAATGGTTGAAAATGGGCATTATTTCCAGGATTTTTTACAGAGGAAGAATGTAGATTGTTCGCTTAAGGACAACTTCACAAGTGGTCTATTAAAAGTAGAAACAAATGAGTATTTAGGATGGTTGTTGACTTTGACATACACAAGTCCACTGGCATCTCACCACTCTACGGATCTTGATGGAAAGACAATTATATAAAAAAATATAACGTCGCCTCCAATGCAATGAAAAGATAGTCTTGAAGATTTCCATAGACATGGGAAAGTTTAACAACCAATGGAAGCAGTTTATCATTGCCAATTTAATGTCATGTCATGGGTCACATGGTTAAGTCTGATTAATGCTAATTTCATAAACTAGATCATTTAGATTGAGTTCAGAAAGTTGAAGATTTGGCAAAAAACTTTACGGCCATCATATAGGTGGAAGCTCACATGTTAATAACCTCCAAAATGCAATGACACAATGGCAAGGGATGACACTTCGAGGAATGCTACTGAGGCAGCACACTAACTTCCCTGTTCTCCCTTAGTATGTGTGCATGAATGGCTCTTTCTTGTCAAATTGGTAAACTAGAATCATGTTCAATTCATTGCATGAAACTCTTAGGCTCTTGGATTATATACCTTTTGTATTATAATTTATATGGACAGGGCGATCACTCAAAGCATTTAGTGTTAGTTCTGAGATGAATCTAGACTCCATGGTTGCATTTGCACGAGCATTAAGCAAAGCCTCTAATTTTAGTGTTTTTTGATCGATTTTTGTGGGTTCTGGAATAGTGTTATAGTTGGAAGGCTTATATCTACATCTACTTCAAATAGTTATCAACATAAAATACATACATAGAAATGATCTTACAAACCCATTAACATTTCTTTTATAATTAGTATATTTATTAATCAAAATGAAGCCATAAATGTAATCAATAAATAATACTTAGTAGTTTGCGAATACATTTTTGGAGTTGGATCAAATTTTAGCTAATTGCCAAACAAAATCTTCTTGAGTTATTTTGCATTAAAAAATAATAATTGAAATATTTTTTATTGGTCTCTCAAAAATACATTACTTTGTATATCAACAACCCCATCATATCCTAAAATTCAAAAATCTGCTTGGCTCATTATCAAAAAAATTCAAGACACCATGTGACTCATTGAAAATTTAGATTAAAGGATCATTTGCAATATAAGTTTGAAATATACCCTGAACCCCATAGTCCATTTACACCATCATAGCTCCACAAGGCAAGTCCCAAGTTACATGGCCATCAAAATATGCATGTCTAGTGATTTACAAAAATGTACAGTCAACTCTGAAAAATGATCAGACAAAGAGCTACCGACGAGCTAACTGTTTCACATCCTCTTGTTTTGCACTTTCTGAATCCTGAGCCTCTTCTTCCCACTCTTCCCACTCTTCTTCTTTTTCAACTTCAACTTGATTATTGTATCCATCAGCCCCCTCCATATCTTCCTCATCACCCTCAAACTTTCCATCTAATTTGCCTTCCACTTGATCATCATATTCTGCAATTCCATCCATATCTTCCTCATTGCCCTCAATTACTTCTTCCCATTCTTCTTCTAATTCATCTTCATTCATATCCTTCTCATATGCATGTGTGTCGTCCATAGCTTCCTCATCACTAAAGGTGGAAATGCCCCTATATTCTGGAGGTGGTGGACAATCTTCGGTTATGGCTGCCTTTTGTTTTATTACCAAATGCCTGATGACTCTCTCATCCTTGTCTAACAAATTCTTCAACTCATTAATATGTTCTGTTCCAATTTCAAAATTCATCAAGATATAGTTTGCTTTTTTGGCTTTTTTAATTTTATATGCTAACCTCCGCATGCCCCAGTCATTGAGCCTCCATATTTTGCCCTTTCTCTCCTCTATGAAACCTGAAACACATAGACATCAGTTAGATTCATATGGTATAAAAAATATATGGAAAATACAACGATTGATAGTTACAGTAAGATGTAAAAATGTAGACTTAACCACTCAACAGAAATTTTAAGCTAGGAAAAATAAATCATATATCAAGACAACCGTATGCTGTGGAATCAATCTCCTGCTCAATGTTTGTTTGCTGCATGCATATCAATACCATTTGCACCTGTGGCAAACCGAGAACCCAATTTTCTGTAAATGCTATGAGGATCATTCTTGATGATCCGTCTATAAAATCAGGAAGAACCATTGATATTTGTATGGCAGTGGGTAAAGAAGTCTGAGGTAAAGAACTTTCGTAGTTTCCTTAGTAAGTTGTTTCCTAGAGTAACAAAAATCAACAATTTTAATTATGATACAAAATCTTATGGTCATAAAGCCCATAATGCAATATATTCTTCACGAAATGGCTACTTTGAGAAAATATAAGTGCACTTGTCAGAAAACAAAGTCCAATATTGGGATGAGAATATTGAACTTGTGACACCTGCACACAATCACTTGGGGATAATGATTTGATGAACCTTGATCCAAAGAACTTTAGCAATATCCAAGATTATATAGCTAAGGTTAATGATCTAAGAGCACAATGTAAAGAAAGTGGTTTTGAGAAAAAGGATATTCAGTTAATCTATAACATAATGAACAAACTCGGTCCTGAATATGCATCTTTTGTTTCTAGCTTTCACACTCACAAGCTAACTATGGGATCTACATACACTATGCCTTCATTTGCATCTTTTTTTGAGATGTCAATGCATGAATAAAAACTTCTTTCTATGGGTCTCATAAAGCCATCATAGAATCAGCAGAGGTCTACAGAGGTGCATGCAATGAAATTAGGGTTTCCTACTTCCGTGCCTAAAATGAAGGGTGAAACTCGAGAAAAACTGAAAACCGATGTATCCCACTGCGATCAACATTCTTCAAGGAATCTACTGGTAAAATTTGAGTGCATTCTACACACTTCCTATTTTTAGTAAGTCACTTCCAAAATAGGGCCTAAAATAGCAGGCGCACGCAAAAGGCTGGTGTGAACAAGTCAAGTCACCTCATGAGGGTCAGGGTGAGCAAAAATCAAGTCTTGAGAAGTTGAAAATTCATGGAAATCATAAGACTTTAGAAGTTGCTAAAAATAGAAAGCGAGGGCGAACAGAGCAAAATTGGCTAAGTGTTCATATACGCCTTAGAATGATTCAGGAGGGTGCTCGAGAAATTTCTAAGTCAAAAAAATAAGCACACCCATCTAAATGCGCCCAACTCTAGTGGGGATAGAGAATTTTCCTAAGGCACAAAAATGAAAGAAGACCCATCAAAATGCGCCCAAGCAAAAATTTGGATGAGAGCACAACCCCTCAAATGCGCCCTTGAGGAGATTGAAAATTTTCTAAGGCATGAAACAAAAGCTCAAGGGGTAAAATGCGCCCAAGATGAGTAGGTGACATAAAATTTGTCTAAGGCAATGAAAATGAGAACACCTCCCCTCAAATGCGCCCAAGGAAGGGTAAGTTGAAATGAAAATTTTCCTAAGACATTGAACATGAAGGAAGCACCAAGGAAATGCGCCCTACAAGGAGATGGCAAAATGCGCCCTAGAAGAAATTAGATGGAAAAATCTCTAAGGCATAAACTTGAAATGACACCTCTCAAAATGTGCCCAAGGAAGAGACATCAAGGTGAGAAATTTTCTAAGGGAAGAAACAAAAGCACAAGGGGTCATATGCGCCCAAAGAAGAAGTTAGAGCAAGAAATTTGTCTAAGGCATCAAATATGAGCTCAACCCATCAAATGCGCCCATGATGAGTGGAGGTGAAAAATGTTCTAAGGCAAGAAAATAAAAGGAGACCCTATCATATGCGCCCAAGAGAAGCAAGGTGCTTGAAGAATTTCTAAGGCCAGCAAAATGATAATAATCCCCTCAAAATGCGCCCAACACAATGACAACAAGCCTCAAATGTGCCCAAGCTCCAAGAGGCAAAACATTTTAAGGCAAGAGGGAGATGAATGAGAAAACACCCCTCTAAATGTGGCCAAGGGGGAATGGATGAAGATATGAAAATTTTCTAAGGCAAGTAATGAAGCAAGAGCCTTCTAAATGCGCCCTCAAGGTGAAGTTTTTCTAAGGTGTGAAGATGAAAACATAAGGGTCTAAAGGCGCCCTAGGGGGAAGGTTTGATGTTTGGAAAATGACTAAGTCAGAAAATAAACAAGACCCCCTTCATATGCACCCTCAAGATGAAGTGAAACTCAAACATCAAGCTCCTAAGAGAAGAAGGACAAGATAGGTGAATGAAATTGCTAAGGCAAGAAGATGAAAACATCAAGATGATATGCGCCAACACACAGATGTTAAATGCGCCCATGATGAAAAGTTATGAAGAAAGCAAAGTTTGCTAGAGAAAAATGATGAACTCTATCAGATCCGGAGATCAATCAGACCTTGGAAATCAAAACATGGAAATTAGGTAAGTGAAGTGGATTTATACTATAAGTGTTTTTGATGCTCTTCTTTTTGATGAAACCGGGACCAAAGCATGATGACTTAAGGTGATGGAGCAAGGATTCCAGGACAACATTATAACCTTGGAAGGGGAAAAAGTTACATATTTAAAACTCCTCCATGATGTCTCATTTGCGCCCAAACCATGAAGGGAGATGCTAGAAGAAAAGGCTAAGCGTTGGAATTTCTCCACAAAAATCTAATATTCACACAACCCAAGATGCAATGGCAGCAAGGAGGAAAATCATCATCAAATAGGAGAAAGAAGTCACAGTCTTGGAGTTTTAGATTGAGAACATGCCTACCATATCAGTTCGAGAAGTAGGAGCTATGATGACCAGATTGATCAAGTTTGCAGTTAGAGAAAAAAACGACAGGAACGCGTTTCTGAATGAGAATCTTTTAGAAGATAGTGGGCATTAAATGCTCATAGTGGTCAAAGGGAGGGAGTGGGCATTTTGTGCTCATTTATTACCCCACTCCTCCACTTTCTGGTAGTTTTTAGGGCAGAATCTTGACTAGGGCTTATGTGGCTCAATCTGAGCCCTTCATTGTAATTGAATCTGAGCCATCCATTGGAATTGGCCAACTATAAAAGGGGCATCCCCCCTCATTTGTACATCATAGAATAGAGATAGCATATAGAATAGAATAGATCATAGAGAATAAGGAATTGAGAGAGGTAGCATAGCGTAGATTGATAGGAAGAGGAAGGAAAGTTTTCAATTGAATGCTTTGTAAGAAATTGTTGTGAACACTCCTATAATAAAAAGAGTTGTCATTGCTTGTGATTTCATCTTTTATTGTGGGTAAGCTAGCAAGGTTTCTTCATCTTTCCAATTCACGTAGAATCTTAAAGTAGAGCTTAGATAGAGTAAAGTAGATTTCATTTCATGCAAGTAGATAATTGTGGAATGTGATGGTTGAATTGAGCAAGCTTCGCTAATCCATACCACTAGTGGGCTCTCAACTGGAATAGTTTGGACCTAACTTCGATTATGATTTACATGTTGGTATGCGTCGTTGTGATGGTGTCTCCATGATGAATTGTAATCTGAATATTTCTAGTTACTCCTTTGAAGATTGCACCAGTTTTGTGGAAGTTGTCCAAGGTGAGGAAAAGCAAAGCTTGGTTGAAGTTTGCAAGAGTTGATCTCCACATCCCGCACCTAGACTAGATCATAGCATTTTTAATTCTTGCAGCCATTCAAATTCAGTACTTTCTGGTTAGTTTAGGAAACTCGAGCCTCATTGACAAATCTTCCGAATCTTGAAAACCCCTTTCTTTCGGAGCGAACAATTGTGTAAGTCCCCTTGAAATACCAGCAAATCACATCAAGCCAATTGAGTCTACGTCCACTGCATAAAAGAACCTTGGAGTTGAATGCAGATCTTTCACAATCTTAGCATACAGGAGATTTTGATCAAGAGAGGATAGAGTGGCTGTTGGAACTTTATTTTGTGTTGGTGCGGTCATAAAACACTTGTCAACAAGTACGATGTCCCAAACATTATTCTTGAGGATAGATTGATATTCTTCAGCCATAGCATCTCTCCATACTTGCTGACTTGAAGCTTCCTCAACACTGGAAGGCTCAGATTCAATCATTTGACTCATCAAAGCAACATAACTTGAAAACTTGTGAGATTTTTTGCTCTCTCTGAATGTTCCTCTCGGGGCTGCAAACATTTTTGCCCCCTGCATTGTTTGCCTAGCCTAGAGAGGTCTCTTTCGACCAATAACAATGTCTGTAGGCCCCTCAATAGGTTCCAAAGGCTCAACTAGATCATCATCTTCTTTGGGATCAGTAGCCTCCCTCTGAATCTCAGGAGTATGGTCAACTTCCATGTCCCGAGGAGACTCTTGGTCTTCATTGTCTATCTCCATGTGAGTGCCCTTAGATCTCTTAAATGCAACATCCTCTTCAAATGTAACATCCCTGCTGATCTCTATCAGTTTCTGACCTGGAATGTAGACTCTGTAGGCTTTTGAAGACTCACTATAGCCCACAAATATTCCCTTCTTGCCAGATGGTTCCAACTTTGTCCTATTATCTTTAGGCACATGAACATACACAAGACAACCAAAGATTCTCAAATGACTTACTTCCGGCTTACACCCGTGAAAGCTTCTTCAGGAGTCATGTTCTCCAAAATGCGGTGAGGGCTCCTATTCTGAACATACACTATTGTCCTAGATGCTTCAGCCCAAAGGAAGGTTTGCAGATCTTGATCATGAATCATGGCTTTAGCTGCTTCTACAATAGATCTGTTCTTCCTTTCTGCAACACCGTTCTGTTGAGGATTGTAAGGGACACAAAACTCCCTCTTAATCCTTGCTTCAATGCAAAAGTTGCGGAAGCTCCCAGAGATGTATTCTCCTCCGTTGTCAAATCTCATAACTTTGATCCTCTTCCCGGACAAGTTCTCTACTTGAGCTTTAAATTCCTTGAATCTCACAAGTACTTCCTTAGAAACTTTAGTCTTTAAGAAATAAATCCAAGTCTTTCTAGAGTAGTCATCAATAAAAATTAAATAATACAAGAAACCACTCAAAGAAGCAACAGACATTGGACCACGTAAATCAGAATGAACAAGGCCTAGAATACATTTAGATCTACTCTCACTACTATGAAATGGACCTTTAGTATTCTTACCCAATGCGCAACCTTTGCAAGTGCCTTCATGCTCCTGGCTGAGTTTGGGAAGGCCCGTGACCATCTTTTCCATGGTTGGTAGTGCTCTAAAGTGAAGGTGAGCAAGTCTTCTATGCCAAAGCTCACACGAACTTGATGAATCATGCAACAAAGCTTGAAGTGGATGAGTGCAAAGTATGTAGAGACTCTCATGTCAAACTCCAATCACACGGGTAGTCTTGATACTTGAGTTCTTTGGCCATGCAAGAACTTTACCTTCGGAGAATGCAACTTGATACCCCTTGTCCTCCAAGGCTGAGATAGAGACAAGATTCCGCTTGATACCAAGAACAAATAGCACATCACTCAACTGTAAAGAGATTCCAGAATCTAAGTGAAGAGAGGAGGTCCCAACACCTTTCACAGAATAACATGCATGATCTCCAATAATGACTTGAACACTTGAGTCTCTCTCCACCAAATCAGATAGATGCTCTCTAAATCAAGTGATGTGGTGAGAGGCACCACTATCAATCAACCAAGTATTGTTGTCTGTTGGAACATTGCTTGATAAGGTAGAGTAGAAAAGAAATCCACTTGAATCCTTCTGAGGAGAAATCTCACCCACATCTACAATTGAAGCTTGCTGCTTAGGTCTAGTAGGACAATCTTTTGCATAGTGACCAAACTTGTCACATTTGAAGCATTGTATGTAGGAGAGGTCCTTCTTCTTCTTAGATGCAGGGGCACCATCTAATCTTTTATCTCTATTCCTCTTGAAGTTGCCTTTCTTCCCTTCTCTTCCTTTCTTCTTCGAAGATTGAGCAGCAAGTACATGAATGTCTTCATTTGTAGAACTTTGCCCATTGCCTCTTGCAGCCAATCTTGATTCTTCTTGGATGCAATCTGCCCTCAAGCGATCAAACTTAGGTAGTTTTGATCTCCCACTGATACCTTGGATAAATGGCTCCCAAGATTGAGGAAGACAATTAAGAGCCAACATAGACAAATCCTTATCATCAAACATATGCCTAATGGTAGAGAGTTGATCTTTCAATTCGGTGATCTTCATGAAGAATGAGATGACGGAGTCTCCTTTTGCCATCTTGATATGATGAAGTTGTTGCTTTAATGCAAGAGCTCTACTTGTATTGTTGATCTCATACATTTCCTCCAAGGTCTTGAACATTTCCCGTGTTGTCTTCAACTTGGAGATGACAAGTACAAGGTGATCCTTCACGGAGTCTACCAAGATCTTCTTCGCCTTAGTGCAATTCTACTTCCATTGAGACTTCTCATTCTCATCAGAAGGTTCTGGAATTTCACTCTCCACGAACTCACCAATCTCATTTTCTTCCAATGCAAGCATTACTGTCATGTCCCCTTCTCAGTGACATCTCTCGGAGTACAGGATTGGCCTATCACACGACCCTTGTAGGCCGATAGACTGGATAGAGGGTCACTTCGGAGCTTGGCTCAGCTTCAGTTGGCAGAGTTTGATCAGCAGGCTTTCGTTTGGGCTTGATCGGAGGGGTTTTGTGGAGTGCTATTTTAGCAGTTCTTGGCGTGATGTGGGGCCCTTTATTTTTAGCGGTATGGGTGTGATGTGGAATCCTTCGGGGTTTGTCAGTTCCGAGGCAGTATCGGATGATTAGCGAGGAAGATATTAATATTTAATTATATTGATTAAATATTAATTGTTTAATGTTTATAATATAAAGTTATAATTTAAAATTATAACTTAAGTGATTTCTCATTGAGGGGTGCGCCATCATTGAAGGGGGCCAAAATTGACATTTGATTTATATTAAAATATTCAGCTGAGACTATGGAGAAATTGAAAGATTAAAATATGAATATTTTATTAAAACCCTATTCTTAAGGAAATCGCACTTTTCAGCATAAGAGTGGATTTGCCTTGGGTTTTGAGCCATTATGAGATTATTGGATTTTGAGAACTGATCAAATTGATCTGAGCACAGACTTTAGGGTTTGAACTCGACTTCCTTGGGGAACGAGCCATCTCCAGCGGAAAGCAATTCAGAGAGTGTGAAATATCACTTGATCTATTGCCAGCAGAGGTTTTCTCACACAGAGGAAATCATTGATCTTCAGAGCATTCATTATTTACAGAGCTTCAGCATATTTCATCATTCAGAAGGCATCTATTTGCCTGGGCGCATATATTCATCATATTCAGAGACCTAGACATTGATTTGAGGAGGCCGTACAAATCATTAAAGTTGTTGTACCAGGCCGTACCATCTTGTCTGGAGCCGTCTTTTGCTTGGAAGGTGAAACGCCTCTCTTCTTGGCTTCTTATCATCTCCAGTATTGGCGCACATTTATTGAGCAACATCAGAGATCATCAGACAGAGGGAGGAGAAGATCATTCATTGCAGCCGTACAATTCTGTACCTTCAGCTGTGGCAGAAATACCAGGTTTTTACCAAATAAAAATTGTTATTCTTTAATGCATGCTTCCAGATTTTATTGTATTGTTGCCAGTTGATCAAATAAAAGCAACGCCTTCATTCTAGCTTGTATTTTCTACACATATTGAAGATCTAGCATTTCTATTGAATTTAATATTAATTTCTAGAAAAGCCGTACTGTTCATTTATTGCATCAAAACACAAAATTTGCAAAAAAACCAAAAACCTTCAGAAAAACCTAAAAACAGTCAGAAACGGAGATTTGGGGGAAACTGGGGTTTCTACAGTTATCAGAGTTCCAAGATGTGAAATTGGAAGCACCTTCAAGCCTATCTTTGATCTTGAGCTCGTTCACCATTTTAAAGAGAACTCAAATGGAAGAACTTCACTGCTTATAGAAATCTGATCACAATCTTCTTAAACCCACTCTGATGCCATGTTAGATTTTATGATCAGATATAAAACTCAGATTTTAATTCAAATTCAAACACATAAACACAGCATATACCCTGGGAAAACCTTCCACTTGAGGGAGAAAAAACCCAACAACAATATATCACTTATATATTGAATATAAAACAATAGTCTCCTTTACAATGAGGCCGATAATGAGGCCAAATAATTTGCACCACAACTTGATGCAAACTCAGAATAATATATTACTCCTTTTATGCTGATAGTATCAGTCTCCCTTAGTGATTAATTCGGCCTTCTTCAAGAATATGATCTGCTCTTCATATGCTTACTCTTGAATATATGCGAACTATGAAATGAATGAATATCTAATGAATGAATGCAATGAACAAATGAGTGGCGCACATATATACACAAGGGAGAGATCGCAACCCTTCAAGAAGCATCATGTCGGCCTTCAAAAGAAACGGATGTGTCTCCAACAAGGTGGCGAATGATAGAAGTCGGCTCCAAGAGATTAATTAAATATTAAATAATATTCATGATCATGATGAGGCGCCTCCTCACCAATCGATGTCACCATAAATTAAATAGCCTATGGCTATTATTTAATTTATTCTTCAATGCAAGGAGATCGGGGCTGGAAGAGAATCCCGACGCTGTTATAACATCAACATATAGGTCATTATGCTTCAAGATGTCCAAACAGAGCTATAAACAATAAAAGTAAGGAGAACAAAGGAAAGATGATTAAGAGAAGCTACTATGTTAGAGAAGATGTTGGTATTTCTGATGATGAATCTTATTATGGAGATGCTGATGAAAATGAATGCTTGTTTTTGGCTTTAAAAGATGAATCTACTTCTACTAGCTCTGCAAGTTGTGTGAAGGAAAGTGTTCTAGAGAAGAAGGATGAGATTGAAGGTACTTTGGTTTTTGCTTTACATGTTAAACAGGATAAGAACTATTGGGTTGTTGATAGTGGTTGCTCTAATCACATGACCACAGACAAAAGTAAGTTTGTTAAACTTGAAAAGTATGATGGAGGACTAGTTAAATTTGGAGATGATTCAGGAGCTAAGATTTGTGGAATAGGTTCAATCAATTTTGATGGCAAACATAATACTGAAGATGTTTACTATGTTAAAGGTTTAAGACATAATCTTCCGAGTGTTGGACAAATGTGTAGCAAAGGATACAATCTTGTGTTTAAGGATGAAAGATGTGAGATCAGAAAAGGGTCCGGAATTGTGATTGCTACTGGTAAAAGGACAGATGGAAATATCTATCAACTTAATGGTGTTGATGGTCATTGCTTTATGTCTTGGATTAATGATAGTTGGTTATGGCATTGGAGGATGTGTCACATGAATTTTGATAATTTGGTCAAAATCAGTTCACTTCATGCAATAAGAGACCTACGAAGAATTACAAAGCCTATCAATGTTGTTTGCAAAAATTGTTAGTTTGAAAAACAAATGAGTAGTTTCAAGGGAAAGGAACAATCTACTACCGAACTACTAGAATTAATACATACAAATCTTTGTGGTCCTACAAGGGTGAGAAATCTTCAAGGTGACAGATATTTCATGCTTTTGATTGATGATTACTCTAGAATGACATGGGTTACTTTTCTTAGAGAGAAATCTGATGCACTAGATAGATTCAAAGCATTTAAAGTTATGGTTGAAAATGAAATGAATTTGAAAATCAAATGTTTGAGGTCTAATAGAGGCGGAAAATTCACCTCCAATGAGTTTAACATGTTTTGTGAAGTTCATGGAATAAAGAGGCACTTGTCTACCCCTAGAACTCCTTAGCAAAATGGAGTGGTTGAAAGGAAAAATTGGACTATTCAAGAAGTTGCTAGGACTATGATGCAAGAAGCTAACCTATCAGAGATTTATTGGAAAGAGGCAATTCATACTGATGTTTACATACTTAACAGAGCTCAAGCAAAAGCTAACAGCATAAAGACTCCCTATGATTTGTGGTGTGGAAAGATTCCTACTGTCAAGTACTTTAGAGTATTTGGAAGCAAATGCTATATCAAAAGAGATGAAGAAAACTTAGGAAAGTTTGATGCAAGGTATGATGAAGGTATCTTCCTTGGATATTCTGCTAAAAGCAAAGCTTATAGATGTTATAACAAAAGGCTAA
Source organism: Sequoia sempervirens (assembly GCA_007258455.2). Classification (NCBI taxonomy): domain Eukaryota; kingdom Viridiplantae; phylum Streptophyta; class Pinopsida; order Cupressales; family Cupressaceae; genus Sequoia; species Sequoia sempervirens. The sequence continues at coordinate 84,223 of VDFB02324137.1, read as the reverse complement.
GAAAGATTGTCGAAAGTACAAATGTTAAGGTTGATGAAGATTTGCATAATTCAATTGTTGTAGATGGATATTTATCAAACAAATCTGCTTGTGGAGAAGAAGAAGAAAAAAAAGATAAAGAAAAAAAGTGTAGAATGAAGCTCTAAAAAAGACCCCTAAGTATGTGCAAAAGAGTCATTCCAAAGAACAGATAATTGGAGACAAGAGGAAAGGAGTATTGACAAGAAGTAGAGTTGTTGAAGCTGAGGTAGCATTTGCAGCACAAAAAGACTTTAAAGTTTATTAGATGGATGTGAAGTCTGCTTTCCTGAATGGTGAATTGGAAGAAGAGGTTTACTTGGAGCAACCGGAAGGATTTCAGTTGTCAGATCAACCGGATATGGTTTGCAGATTGAAAAAGGCATTGTATGGATTGAAGCAAGCTCCCAAAGCTTTGTATGCAAGATTGGATAGATATTTGTTACAACAAGGATTCAGTAAAGGCACCACATATAGCAATTTTTACTTTAAAATTGAGGAAGACAAAATCTTGATAGTGGTTGTGTATGTCGATAATATTATCTTTGGAGGCAATGAAGTTATGTGTAAGAAATTTGCAGAAAAGATGCAGAAAGAGTTTGAGATGTCAATGTTTGGGAGGATGAATTTCTTCCTTGGGCTAAATATCAATCAAACAGATAAAGGCATTTTCATTTCACAGTCAAAGTATGTCAAAGAGATGTTAAAGAAGTTTGGAATGGATGACTCCAAACCGGTATGTACTCCTATGGTGACTTGTTGCAAATTAAGCAAGGATGATGAATCACCTAAGGCTGATTAGAGCAAGTATAGATCTATGATTGGTGGACTACTATATCTAACTGCTACTAGACCGGATATCATGCATGTAGTTTGTCTTGTGGCTAGATTTCAAAAAGATCTTAAAGAGAGACATGTAGCAGCTGTGAAGAGGATATTCAGATATTTAAAAGGCACTCTGGATTATGGCTTATGGTATCCTAAGGATACTGGTTTCACATTAAGTGCTTATGCAGATACAGATTGGGTTGGTTGTGTTGATGACAGGAAAAGTACAAGTGGCGGTGCATTCTTTCTTGGATGTAGATTAGTGTCATGGCTGAGTAAGAAGCAAGGTTTTGTTTCCTTATCCACTGCAGATGCTGAGTATATGTAATGAATGACCCCTAATTTTTTCTAAGTTTGCTATCATTGATATTCTGATTGTTTTCACTGTTATGCTGTTTGAGTTTGTTTGTTGGTGTTTTGTGCAAGAGTTTATGATGCCATTCATTGATTCAACATGCCAAATAAAGATAACAAATATGCAGAGAATAACATACAAAACTTAGCTTGCCATTGTTTATTTTCAGACTTATAATGCTCAGAAATAATAACAAAAATATCAGTCCTTTTCATAAAATTTTCAGATTTAGAAAACTACAATCAGACCTGGCATAAGTAGCACCAAACAACAAGATAAAGGTCTTCAATCATCAATGTACACCACCAAAGAAAAGACTTGTCAAACACTTTGCAAACTGGTCGCCAATCAACACAACAGTCCCAATGTTGGCAGCAACCAAACCCCACTTGACTGATTTGAAATCTGGAAATTGCCCTTCAAACTAGGCGCCTTGCTGATTTGGGCGATTTGCTCAAAGAATTCATTTCTTGCTTGATAAATTCAAATGAATACTCAAACTTGGGCACCTTGATAAGAGGAATCCGAATCGCCAATACCCACGTTGCACTAACAAACTGATAAAGAGTTATAAGTCAAAAACCAGGTTCATTCCCTATCAAAAAGAACCTAGAAATATCTGAAAATCGTCACCAAACCCACTCCAACCCACATCAAAGCAAAGCAACGCTTCCACAAGCCAAAATACAATTGACCCACATCAAAAATGCTCAAAAATCCTCATTCTGAATGTCTGAATCTGCAACAATGAAGCTCAGAATGTGATCCCTGGATGGAACCACTGTAATATCCCCTATCCCACTTTGCCCTAGAGTTTGTTTATTGATTAAGGTTAGGGCTTTTCACCTTGTAAATTTTCAATGCTATATTCCTAGCTGAAACTTGCATTCACCATTTGAACAATATTTCCACATATACACATGTTTGTTAGCATTAATATCTAGATATCCAAATATAAACATAATCACAAAGCAGTTATGAAGATAGATGAGGGGTGGCATGGATGGATCCGCCCAAAGCCATGATCCCTAGTACAAAGGTGGTAACCTACAACCCTCCCTTCTTAGCGACTTGTAACTGCATTCTCTATCCATGTGGATAGATTTGCTCGAAGTCCTTGGCTAAGTTCAAGGGGTTGTAATCTACAACTTTCCACTCTAGGGGACTTGTAACTGTATTCTCCACCCATGACATCTCGGAAAGCACATGACCTGCTGGGGGAAGCCATTGAAGCTCATAAATGGCCTAGGCCTACCACCCCTCCATAGCCCAACCCTTGCCTTGGGACTAGCGGAACCTTAAGTGGACTTGCCACCCCTCCATGGCACATCCTTGCTTTGGGTCCTAAGGGTGGAACCTTAAGTGGGGTTTTTAGGCACCACTTTTCTCAAGCCCTTCCTCCCTGGTAGGTTTACAAGCACGGAGAAGACAATCTTTTAGCAATCAAAAACATTTGCATTTATTACTGATTCTTTAAGTCAATATCAACATCATTATTATCATGATAATTCTATAGGAAGCATTACACCAATAATCAGATTAGCAATATCTGTTTCTTATATTCAAAATATGCTAAATATTATTGCTAAGTGAGTACATCACCTGAGTTGTTGTATCGCTCCACCTTTTTTGATTCCTTACTTACCTCCTTCAACCTTATACTCGATTGATCATAGGATGAGGACAATTCATAATCTACTTATGTTTATATTAAAGAGTCATCATTACTTATAAGGCTTATCAATTGCTGCAAGTATCATTATTTTATATTCACAAGTGATTCACCTATCTACTCACCCATATATATTATTATCTCCAACTCATATTTATTTCCCATTCCTTCTTAAGTCTGATCTCATTTCCTTGCTGGTAATTTTCTGCTGATCCCCTCTTTTCTCCTTGTTTCCACACTCTTACCCCCTTTCTATTCTCTCCACACTCTTACTCTATTTATATTTGTATGCCTCTTGGAAGGGAGACATCCGTTTAGATAGACACAACCCTCCAAAGAGACATGTCCCATTATTTGTTACCATTTATTTGCTTACTACTAATCACAGCCTTTTTAATATATTAATAGCATGTCTTCACAACATCGCTGCTTTTGATTTCTTTTTGGCTGACTTTGAAGATAAAAGTGCTGCCCATAAACAGATCATATTATTAATGCACTGTTAGTATGAATCGCTGCTTTGGGTCAACAGTCATTGTCCATAGAATGTGCTCTTTTATATATTAATTTAATTCTTAGTCAATTGCTGACTTCTCATAGCTGCTGTTTCTTACATTATATATATTATATGTTTATTTTTATTAATTATATATTAGTTTCATACGTATATTTTATTATATTATAATAATAATATCAAATATGTTGTTACATTCGATGATTATAATAATATTATCTTATGATTATTATAATTATAATAATATTAAATTGCTAATATTTTTATATATTTTTAATATATATTTTGTTATTAATTTGTATTTCAATGCTTTATATTTTAGTGTTACAATTTCAGGGACATGACAACCACACCTTCATTGGCTAGGGCAGGTCTTGCACTACCGAAACTAGCTCTCAATGCCAAGCGCTTTTGTCCTCAACACCTGTTACAGACCTTCTGGAGTAAATCTAGCAGCATCTCTTTATGCAAACAAAATCAACATGAAGAAATGAGGCTTCAAAAAGAGCTTATAAAGTCTCAATAAGAAATTAGGGTGAAATTAGGTTTGAATAAAACTCTCTCCAAAATACTACGCCCCTTTTTTGCTAAGACTTTCATTTAAAATTACATTTTAAACTTTATTTTCACCCCCTAGGCGTCCCCCTCTTATTCAACATTCTAATGTAATTATGTTACTTTAAAACAACTTGAAGTCATTCGCTTAGGCGCCAAGGTACAACTCATGTCCCCTCTGACCATTAACTTTAAGTAATAAAATAACTTTATTTAATTCACTTTTCGAGAGAGGAAATACAATATTAAAATTATCAAACCTTAGCAACCTAATGCCACAGCTGAGATAACACTGCTAGAAGTAGCCTGACCAGGTCTAGCTTCCCAAAATAGACTTACTATTTTTAGTAAGTACTAAAAATAGTAAAAACACCAAAGACTCGAGCTCGAATGATAATAGATATGCCAATGGGCTTACTGTAGATAGTAAGCACTGGACTAGTCCCCTGCTAAAAATAGAAATTCCTCCGAAACTCCGAAAACCCAACAAAAAGAACTAGAAATGAGTTCCCTTACCATAACTGTTTAGCCTATAGGAACTCTAGAATAGGCTAAAGGTCATAAGCACTGCTCAGAGGTTAGGAGGGGACATTACAGTATATTGCAGCAACATCTTGTTGCACACAAGTGTTATCAATGAGACAAACATTGAAATATATTAGAGTAGTGAATGATGAGCCTATATCTATCTTTTGTGACAATACAAATGCAATTAACACTTCAAAGAATCCAATGATGCATTCAAGGAAAAAGCATATATCAATCAGGTATCACTTTCTAAGAGAGAAGGTTATGGAGAATGAGGTGAAGCTTGAATATGTACCTACAAAGGATTAGATTGCTCACATGTTTACTAAGGCTCTTCCAAATGATACTTTTGAGTATCTTCGGGAGAAGTTAGGGGGTTCTTGCCCATCCTCCTTTGAAATAGATGCATATGGAGATGCGTCAATCCAATGGATCTATGGATTCATCTCTTATCTGGACTGATGTTGGTGGCTACCTCTCAGGGGGAGTAGGTAGTGTCATTGTTGCAGTAAAGAATGTTGTCATTATGCAAAGTTGCTGATTTGGTTGGATGTACTTCTAAGGGGAGTATTCAGAGCAAGTATCTTAGTTCAATGTCAAAGGGGGAGAACTATGCAAAACACTTTATCCTTTGCCATTGATGTCAAAGTGCAATGTCCCTTGTCCTGCTTTGCCCTAGAATTCGCTTGTAGATTACGTTTAGGGTTTCTTCTTTTCAAATAAATGTTCTCTTTAATGAAATGATCTTGGATTGAAATCTGCATTCACTATATGAACAAAATTTCCACATATACATATGTCTATTAGCGTTAATATCTAGATATCCAAATATAAACAAAATCACAAAAGCAATAATGAAGACATATGAGGAGTGGCATGGGAAGATCCGCCCTGAAGTCCTTTGCCAAGCCCAAGAGGTTGTATACTGCAACTCTCTCTTCTCGGTGACTTAGTACCTGCTTTCTCCACCCATGTCATCACCTCAGAAGACACTTAACCTACTGGGGGAAGCCAATGGAGCTTATAAGTGGTCTAGGCCTACCACCCCTCCATGGCCTAGGCAGATTCTTGAGTGGGCCCCCCACCCCTCTATGGCCCACCCATGCCTTTGGACTGGGCGGAATCTTAAGTGGAATTTCCACCCCTCCATGGCCCATCCTTGTCTTGGGTTCTGGGGGCGGAATCTTGAGTGGGGTTTCTAGGCACCACTTTTCTTAGGCCCTTCCACCCTACTAGGTTTGCAAACACTCGAAAGAAAATCTTTAAGCAATCAGACACATTTGCATTTATCATTGATTCTTTAGTAAATATCAAATCTAGAACAATTATAATCATGACCAAAATATTACACTAATAATCAGATAATTAGTAAGCAACTTCTATTTTATATCTTCACTTCTGAATCAATGGAGGAACATTCATATATCCTGCATATTGTTAGCCTTTATCAATGTTTCTTACTACTAATATGTAGATAGCACACATGGACATGTATTTGCAGAAAAGGGCAATTGATTGATACATTCAGAAACCAAAACTAACACTTCAAAATTGCAGCACTATTAGTTTATTCAATTCCTCACCCTATGTTGTCTATAAATGAGGTTAGCATACTGAAATTCAGACTTATCGGCTGGTGTCATTCAAAGGTTGGTCATAGAAGCAATTAGATTGGGAGATAAAGACAGTCCCTTATATATATTAAATAAATCATGGGGTTTAGTTGCCAATGCATAGTGTGCTTAGATATCTATCACTTGAATGATTATCTAATTCTAAATTTGGGGAATGTTAGATATTAACAGCTAAGTGAGTCGACTTCACCTAATCTGCTACGTCTCCTTATTCCTTAATTTCCTTCTTGTTCTTCACCCGATTGTGGCAGCCTATATGTTATTCCTTTTATTTCCCTTTCTTCATCGATTCCTCATTATTATTTATACCCTTAAGTTTGGCATGGAGTGATTGTGTCTCTTGGAACAAAGACGTCCCTCCATCATGTCCCTTAATCAAAGCCTTTGTAATTAATTCTAATTCATACTCCTTAACCTATTGATGCCTTTCACTAATACTGGTTGTTGTTTTTGATGGACACCACACTCTCAAATATTTGCTGACCTTTGAACAGGCTTTGACCGATACTATGTCTATAAAGTTATTCATCGGTGCTTCTTTGAATTATAGTGATCACTCCTTCACACAGGTTATGGTTCTTCCTAATAACATCGTAATTGTCTTTACGTCTGGGATTTCATATTTACATTCAATAGGAGGATAGAATCGGCCTCCGTTCTAAAAGGTATGGCTGCTCGACTTTGCTTGTCCTTTGATTATTTCATAAGGCATTGATATATTACTCTCCTATGATTTTGACAGTGCTTTAGCATGGGTTCTGAATGACATTGCTTCCATAAATATGTCTGACAATGTCCGAGTAATCCTTCATTTGCGAGATTGTCGCCCAAGACAGAGTGTCAATTATTCGAGTATTACAATAGTTGATTTGTATCATCTACCTCCTTGGGTATTCCTTATTCTCTGTAGTATTGGGTATTATGCAAATTTTTGTGGCAAGATAATTACTCCCAAAAGGCTTGATAATCATCTGTTCATTGCAATATACGTGTCAGGCACTTGTCATGTAATAATAAGAATTTCGACCTTTGCACGTGATTATCTCTAAATATGCAACCTCCAAACACCTAATGGTATAATGTCTCAGCTCATATGTGTATCGATTGGTAATTGCTAATAAGCGTTGCCAATTATTGGCCTGTCTTCCTCGTTGATATCTTTGACTTGGGCATCAGAAATGGAGCAGTAGCGATCAATGAAGGTCCAGAGCTTTGTATGAAATGTCTTTGTTTATTTAAGCATTCCCGTCACTCGTTCTGAGGGTCGCAGTGGCTTTGACTAAGGCAACTAATTTCATCTTGACTTGATCGATTCTTACTTCCCTTATGCTGCATTTGGTGAGGAAGAGGTTTCCACTACGGCTGGTGAGATCCTTGGCTTGAAAGGGTATAGTTTTATTATTTACTTTAATAAATATTAAGGGTTCTTTTGTTACTTATGATAATTAATTTAGTAGCATTTATTTTATTTTTATTTGTAATACTTTACTTGATAATATTGGTGGTATAATAGTATTACAATATTATCTATGATAATTGTAATAATATTTATAATTGAAATTTTATGATTTCAATATGTATTTTATTTAGTTGATTGGTTACAATATTGGGGACATGACACAAAGGGGAAGAAGGAATCATGTGAAAAATTTTATTTACTTAGGGGGAGAGAAAGTGAAAGGAAATCATGAGAGAATGTGTTTCAGAGCTGTTGTGTTGTCATTGATGTCAATAGGCTGGTGTTATCATTGATGTCAACTATGTGATGATGAAGGATATTGCATGATGAAGATGTCGAGGATATTGAGAAAATTGTGAATAAGAGGGAAACAGTTTGTTGCAGGTTGTGCATGTATAGTTGAGATATTCAGGAAGTGTTGTGAGTACATGGAGCTATCTTTGTGTTGCAGAGTCTGGAGATGTGTTGGAATAGTATAATATGTTGAGATGATGTCTTTGGTACTTGGTTTCCAAGTGCTTTTGAGAAAATTTGATAAACAAAGAAAACAGTGTTGTGCAAGTGTTTAGAACGTGCTCCGAGATGTGCTCCACGTCTCTGTTGTGTGGCTATCCCTGTGCGGATCTGATATGTTCAAGGTTGTCAATAGTTGCTATATCCAGAATTTGGGCTTTTGGATTGTTGTGCAGAGTGAGATATATTCACCAGTGTGTGAACTAGGTTTTCAGTGGCATTTGTTGTGGTCAGGGAGAAATGTATTTGCTCCACGTTTCTCCACAATTTCGCTTTAGGTTGTGTGGATCTGCGAAATTGCTTATAGTGTTTGTATTTTTCAGAATTCAAAGTTTTACTTGATTTGGTACAGTACAGTGTATGTTTCATGTGTCAGTGTGCATATAGGGTTTATTGGATGTTCTGGGTTGAAGTATTTCTATGATGCAAGTTTGGATGAAGTATTTGTTGGATTTCAAGTGATTCGTGGATTATTTTAGATCATGTTCAAGTGAATTTTGTTGTTCGGAAGTTTCTGATTGATTTAAGGAAGCGTGTACTCAATGTTTTATGGTGTTTAGCATGGGTAACGACCGACTCAGTGTTAACACTACATGCGAAGCTTGTGAAAGTGTGTTGAGGTGTGTTAGGATTAATTTGAGTCCTAAATAAGGATTTATATGGGTCACCTTCATTCCTATCCACTGTGGGAATGTTTGGGTGCCGACCTAATTTTAAATTTTAAATGTAACAGATAGTTGCCGACCTTGGAGAAGATTTTCAAGGTTGAGGATGATATAAATGAGTGGTGTTGCTGTAAGATGCAAGAGAGAGACAAGATAGATGCAAGATAGATGCGAGTGATGAATGTGATGTGAATTTGAGCTAGTGTGAACTTCAAAGTGTTGGATTCCTGAATGCAGTGAGTTGAAGGTGTCGACAATCTATAAAACAAGGTTGCAAAAGTGTTGGAGCATTTGTGGTGGATTCATTGTTGCATTGAGAAGTTGTTTTTTGTGTAACATTTCTCTTCTATCTTCTTTGTTTCTTTTTGTGGCTGTGAGCCTTTTTAGATAGTGAGCTCTTGTACCAGTTTTGCAATTATTTTTATTTTGAACTAATCCTCATTGTGGTTTTTCCCTCATTGGGTTTTCCACGTAAATTTTCTATTCTCGTGTATGGTGTTGTTATTTCAGTTTCTGTTATTTGCATTTTATGTTGAACATTATAACAGAATAAGGGTTTAATGAATGCTTGTGGATCTAATTACTATTGAGGGTTTTGATGTTTTAATTTGCTACAACTGATTCACCCCTCGCCCCCCCTTACCCCCTACCCCCTCTTAGTTGTCTTGTTCATTCAACATTATTAAGTATGTTTAATTATCTAATATCATATCTCTTTTGTTATTTCTATGTGTTGTTTCTTTTGGTAAGCTGCAAATTTCTAACCCAATACAGGGCACTAGTCCTAGAAACCTTTGACCCACTATACACCCAAAACAAAACTGTCTTTCACTAGTAGTTTAGGAGTAGGAGTTAGTTTGTGTGCATTTCAAGATTCAGTGTTATTCCTAGGGAAAACATCTCTAGCAAGCTTCAAAAGTTTTTATCCCTATAGAATCATGTCTTGCATGTTTTCATCAACTTAATCAAGGTTACATATGTAATAGGTTAGTCCTCAAACTAGTCGCAACTTTTGGGATTAGGTGTACACTAGATACTACTACTATGTCTACAATTTATCTATTTTTAGTAGTGCTTAATCCTATTAAGGATGCCTCTAGGAATACCCTCTTGAGTCTACCTGAGCTTGAAGTGAAGGAGAAATTATCCACTCAGCAATTGGCTTGTCATCACCCATTCTTTGTTGAAGAGTTAATCTATCCACCCTTCAAGAATGGTATTTCCCTAGCCTTGAAGTGGATTGATCCCTCTAGAAGTGTGAACAACGATTTTGAGACCCAACACTAGGCAAGAATATGTAGAGTGATGAATCACTATAAGTTGTTTAAATTATTGTATTGTGTGTTATTCTCAAAAAAGATCTTACTAGCACATACATACTATACTATTGGTAAATAGATTTCTCACTACTTTCACTATATTATTTTCCTTTAAAATTCTTGACTCACCCAAAGAGCAATGTCAAATATACCAACAGTTAAATAAGTTGTTATGAATGAACAACTTTCCTTTGCTCCAAAGAAGGATAGCTCCCTTGTATGATAAATTTAAAAAAAAAAAATTGGATATGCTTTTGACTAGAAAGCAGGAAAGGTGAACTATCTAAACTAATAACAGAATGGAAATATATAGAGTATAAGCACAAAGTCTCACAGCAGAATAGCTACATGTGAAAGAAGGAATAATCATGGAAAGATAATCACCAAATATTACTTAGACATAAGAATAAGAATACCTAAATGAAAAAGTTTTCCAAGATCAATATAAAACTGTTTATACCCCACATAGCATTCGTGAAAGAAATTTTCCAAAATGTGTTGTAAACTTAACACAAGAAAAATTTACAACTGCAAAATCACAAACCCAAAGTTCTTTGAGATTTCTATATTCAAAATTTGTAGAGTCCAAAATCTCGTTTTCAAGTCTTTAAAATGTTCATGTAGATATTTCACAATGAAAAAATAAAATAAAGGGATAACCCTTAAAGAAGAATAGAAAACTAGTAGAAATGCCTATTAAAATCCCTTCTCTTTCTCTCTTCTACCTTATATAGCGTTACAATTGAAAAAGTGTCTTGATTTGTAACTGCATCTTGAAAAGACATATATTAAAAAATAACTTTATTCAATTTTTCTTTTCTTTGAATAAAGTCCATTTTTAATTTATTACAAAATAATAACAAAAGTTACTTTACAATGTAAAGGAAAAAAGTAATAAAAAATTATGATATTGTGCCTTTGTCTTTATTCTAGTTGGGGGCACTGTCTTTGTCCTTTTCCTGAACATTGGCCTGGGTAGCAACAAGTCTTGCTTTGTATTCTTTGAATTTTGCCAAGATTGGGGGTAAATCTTTGCCATTTGGAATAGACACCCTACTTAACCTTGATTTCCATGTCAAAATGTCTTCATTTATTTCATCCAATTTCTTATGCTGGCTCGAAATTTCTTTCCTGAAGGCAATCAAATGTATTGACATATGTCCCAATTTTTCTATTGCGTTGCAATCAAAAGTATCTTTGTTGCATATTTCTTTAGATATCATATCTTTGAAGACTTTCTTAACAGAAGTATCTCTAACAAAATAGCCTCATCATCTTTCAGGATATTGGAATCAAAATAAGCAATTGATTCTAATGTCACTTAGTACAGAATCACGAGCCTTCATCAATCTTTTAAATTCTACAATGGATTGCCCCAAAACCATTATTTTCCATTCAATGCTCTTTGACCAACCAGGGGAATCATTCTCTTTCGGGTCACTTAAAAACCTGTTTGTTGATCAGAATATTCATACTTATTTTCATCATTTCTTGAACTTCTTTCAACAGCAAAGAATAGACACCATCTTCCTTCTTTGTAGCTTGATATTCAACATCAATATCTACCTTTTTATTTTGAATCTGTTGATACAACTTCATAACTTCCTCAACATATAAAAAGGCATTAAGAGTAACCTTTTCTGCCCAGGTTTTTGCTAGTCTTCCATAAGCCTGTACTTATTGATCTTACCTATGATATCTGAGTTCATCCCATCAAGAGGCAGATTGGATGAGGTTGACGGTAAAGTATCAAGTGGCTGTGCAGAGGTCTCAATAATAGATTTGATATGTGAAGTAAAAGAATTTACCTATTCTAATTTCTATTTGGCTTATCTTTCCTTCTCTAAACTTTCAATTAGCTTTGCAACTAACATATGGGCATTATAAATATCTCCTTCATGTATCGATGGACCTAGTTCTACCCTGGTAATATTAAATCATTTTCTGCAATGTCTTCTTCACTTTTCTCTATTGTAGGCTCAACAATTTCCACAAATTGGTTACCAAAGGAGTCAAACATCAACCAAGAGGTTGTATGAACTTTCTTTGGTTGAGGGGTAGCTCTTAGCAACTTAGATACTGCATCAAAACTTGGATCTTCTACTTGAGAATGCTTCCTTTTCTTTACTACAACTTCTTTAAGCCATGGGGAAGGAGATGATATTTTTTTATTTTTCAAGGTTTAAAGGAGGCAAAATAGTCCTAGAAACCGAATCAATATTGGTGTTTGCTAGTGAGGTAGATGGAGGAGGGTTAGGTGTATTCAGAGGGGCTGTGAATGGAGAATGATTCTGTAGAGGAGGAGGATTAGAAAAGGGAATATGAACTACCTATGGCTGTTCTCCAACTTGGGCTTGAAAACTCTACTTCTGAGGAGAAGGTCTCCTAATTTCCAGTTTCTTTCTTGAAAGTTGACTCTCTTCTTTACATGCTTTTCACAAATCAACTCCCTTTTTTGGATCATCATCACCACCTCCTTCTATTGCAGCAGATCTAGACCTAGTGGCATATGCAATTGTAACAGCTGGACCTGATGAAGAAGAAGCACCTGCTTTTTTCTTTGATGTATCATCCTTGGGAGCAGGTTTGGTAGGAATATTTTAAGAAAATTTAGACCCAATCCATCTTTTTGTCCTTAAGAAGACATGAGACATCCTTTCTCTCATATCAGTTACTTCTTTTTCAATCCAATCTATAGTTTGAAGAGGTTGCATTTGAATAGAAGTAAAGATAGGATCTATAAGATCTGAACCATCATCCTCTATGTCCTCAGGATTCCAAAGCAAATCAAAATCTTCAACTTGTTTCAGCAGAAGACAGTTTTAGAAAACACAGTGCAAACCATAACCTACAGTTCAGACCTTACAAATTCAGAAAAAAGAGGAAGCCAATCTAGGGAATCCCCGCCCTTAACCAGTCAAAACAGCTCCAAATTTCTATCACGGGTTCCTCTCTGTATCTCAATCTCAGATTTGAAGCTTTTTCAAAACTTTTCACTTTCGTCTATGTGATAAATTACATTTTCAAATCTAGGGTTGTATGTAATAGGCTTGTTAAATCACACATCAAATTTATCTCTTTCACAACTCAAAACAACATAAACCCTTGGAGGTGTAAAAAAACTTGTAGTGCAGAATAATAGAGAAAAACAATAAGCACAACTTGGTAAAATTATACCAGGAAAAACCCACGGGCAAAGATCTTTCGTATTTTATTTCTTAGGAAATTCGCAATAACAACAATCTCCAAAAAGTTTTTGGAAAACATGACTTCAACAGAGTATAAGCAATCCAAGTTGCAGAGTCCTTGTCGCACAATACTTTCCAAGAATATAAAGTGTGACTCATACAACTACATGTCAAACATTTGGCAAAATTGCCAAAAATAAGAAGTCCCCCCAAAAAAAATCTAGCTTCGCCGGAAATGCCTTCGACGTCCAAGGGGGGCTACGACAACCCCCTTAGGACCCCCCATTGTTTCAACCTTCGGTTGTATAGTAGGCCTTCGGCAGTGCTAGGAACGTACTTGAAGCACTAGCTAAATATCAATGTCAACTATTCGTCACCATTGGAATAATAATAAAATTGACTTCATATTCCAATAGGAGGTTGGCTCTCCCTTGTGGCAGCAAGCCAATCATCAATGGTTTATGTTTGAATGTGGAGTCAAAGTGAAAAGGAGAAAATCCTAGTTAACCTAATTGGATCTAGAATCACTTTTCCTACTCAACAACAACAACTATTTAAATATATAAATATTTTTATCTTCTTTTTTCTGAGAATAAATATACTCAACAAACAATACAATAATTTAAACTACTTATATTTGTCCATCTCTCTACATATTCCTTGTTGCCTAGTACTACTAAGTGCCTGTAATAACTTGTTGCAGCCTTGTAATACTATGTGTCTCAAGGGATTTCTGTCCTCATGAGAAGCCCATTTGAAGGAGCTTGAGGGTTTTGTCACAAGCAAACCTATTTCTGTAGCAGCGTCCAAGTTCTGAAACAGAATCAAATTTGTTTGTGTTGTAATGATAAACAATGCCTTCCCTCTTCCTAGTGCTACCTATATAATCTTCAACTTAAGCGATCCACAAGTTATGGGAATTAATCCCATATTCAATGCTTGTTAACTTACAAACACTCCCCAAGAATTTAGGGAGATAATTGACTGCCTGGTTCCTTATTTAACTGAAGATAACTAATGGGATAACTGCAGTGTCCCTTGTTTAACTGAAACAACTTAAAATTAGTTGACTAACTAAATCTAACAGCTGACAACATCCAATCAACCCTAATCCATGCCAACTACCAACAGCTCATTGTTTGCAGGTTAAAAAAGGTACACTACACTTTTTGTTAACATATCTATTATTTAAAAAAATAGCTATGAACTTAATGAATTAATGTATGGTATAAATAATTTATCTTGTTTTCATTTAACTTTTTCAAAACTATAGAAAAAATAGCTCTTAAATAAAAATAAATTAATAGGAAAAATTATGTATTTTAAGAAATAAAACAACATATATAACTATTGAAATAATTTGTTTTCATTAAACCTTGGCACTATTGATATAGTTATGTATTTAAGATATGAAGTAAATAATTTATTAAAATTGTAGATAAATTAGTTTAGATATCTTAGATACATCTATTGAAAAAATGTCAAGAGATATCAATGCAGAAATGCCTGCCTAACTGATGCAATTCAAATTGCACGAACCTTATCAGGCTGGCACAGTTTGCAGCCAAACAACAAATTGAATTGACAATTTCATTTGTCAATCAATTCCCAATTAAAAATCTGCACGAAATATTACTGACCATTCAATTATTTTTAATTCCAACAAAAATGCAATTTGCATTCACATTCAGATTTAAATATTAAGGAATTATGAATGTAATTCAACTGATTTTATTGATTCACTGTTCACTGGCCAACATTACAATCTGCACTTTGAACATTATTTTTAATTTTCCCAATTCTGTTCCACTCCTCTTTACTTTGCATTATTTCATTTTAATTTAAATCTCCTCTACTTCTACCAGGCACAATCCATCTCATTATTCATAAATTTCTTTACCTTTAGCAATGTTGTGGTCTGTTCATGGTTTCAATCTGTGTCTCATCTTTTCTTTTATTTCTCTCTTTATTTCATAAACTATTTCTCCTTTCCCACATACCACGACCTGCCAGCCTCCTCTTCTTTTCTTTATTGTTGCATTGTTTCTTTCTCTCACTCTATAGCTGCACACCTACTCTTTGTTCCATTTGCAAATTAAAGAATCCATGTGCATGATTTTTACATTGAATTATATTCTAATCTCCATGACATGATCTGTAGATTACTTCTCCTACGTACATTTGTAATGTCCCCATTTTTAGCACTACACTTTCCAGTGACTATTGACCTATTCTCGGATACCATAGGCTAGTCAGAGGCAGAATTAGGGTTTCCAGTTGCTTGGAGGTTTCTTTTGTGGATTTAGGGGTTTTACATGTTGGAGTTTTGCAGTTTGGTTCCTAGATTCTTTCTGGGTTTTTAGAAAGCTTTGAAGAGATGTGACATGCATTTCAATCAGGGGTTTGCATGCAGGATTGGTTTCTGGATTCTTTTTGGGTTTTCAGAGAGCTTTGTAGTGGTATGACATGCATCTGCATCTGACAAACTTTTCTGAACTTACTATTTTTAGTAAGTTACGACGGTTGCCCAATTTGTGCTTAAAATGCATTTGGAGTCACTATTTTTAGCAGTATGCTATTTATAGTAAGTGCTATTTTTAGCAATGCTATTTCTGGTAGTGTTTTAGCAGCTTGGTATTATGGCTATTTTTGGCAAGACAGTCTATTTAGTTTGATTTCTAGCATTTGTGATGCTGGCAAGTTTAATATTTGGTGAGATAATATTTTAAGTGAAATATTTGGCTAAAGCATGGTGGACGACTTTTGGAAAAATATTTAAGATAAATTATAATGTATTTCACCTATCTACTTGGACGCCTAGCTTGGAGAAGATATTTAAGTGATTATCAGGCATATTTTACTTAATCACCTTGGACGCCTATCTTATGCTTATTTGCATTTTTAATAAAGTTATTTGTCTCTCATGTTGGGATGACTTGGAAAAGGAGATTAAATGAAATGCAAATGCAAGTGGAAAATGTAATGTCCCCTTCTCGCTCCTAAGCAGTGCAGTGATTCAATTAGCCTATTCCAAAGTTCTCATAGGCTAGTTGATGTGGTTAGGGGACTCAATTGCCAGCATTAGTGTTCAATGTTGGGGTTTTAGGAGAGGTTTCTATTTATAGCAGTGGTCGGTATTGTTGTTACT
Source organism: Sequoia sempervirens (assembly GCA_007258455.2). NCBI lineage: Eukaryota > Viridiplantae > Streptophyta > Pinopsida > Cupressales > Cupressaceae > Sequoia > Sequoia sempervirens. The sequence continues at coordinate 67,827 of VDFB02324137.1, read as the reverse complement.
ACCTTTAGTTGGTCACAGTTTCCTTTGAGGTCTTCAATTTCACTCAGTTTGGGTGTTTGGCATATACTTACTATTTATAGTAGTGCTATTTATAGGAAGTCGTCTTTGGGGGAGTTGGTCCCAGCCCAGTGTGCTCGCAGCAGCATCATCACTTAGTTTATTGTTGGAGAGCCTAAGGTTGCAGTTTAATATTTGCTTAATTCGACCACTTAACATTATTTTATAAATTTATGTTATAAAATTAAATTGAGGGGTAAAGTGGTCATTTAAAGTGTATCTTGAGCCTAATGCAACGATTTCATGTTGTTTTTTAAAAGCTTTATTAATAATTTATTGTCTCCTAGAAGTGGACGCCATAAGGAGGAAAAAGATATTTTAAAATGTTAAATATTTCATGAGGAATATGGTGTTGGGTTTTTAGAGTGAAATTAAGTGCATTTTGGAGTCCATCGCCCTAAGTGTTTTATATTTTGGAGTTTGGCTCTCATTTTATCATCTTTGCTTTTAACAACATAGAGAAATGTTGCCGGTTTCATTCCAGGTTGCTTGGGCTGCATAGAGAGGACGAAAACCCTCCTTCGTATGGGCTGGTTTCGTTGGTGAAATATCCACCCCTAATTAGATATTGGTGTTTATTATCAACTGAGATCATAGGAGCTTCAAGAGTTTCAAATTTGGTGCTTGAAAGATGAAGATTTATCAATACTTCTGAGAGTTTTTGGTGTGTTTTTTGGTTGCTTTCAGTTTTGGTGTGGTTTTCGAAGGTTTGGTGTGATTTATTTCAATTTTTGGGTGTTTTGATAAATGGGCCTGAACTTGGTTTTTGATTCGCTGCTCTGAAATGAATGGATAATTTAAAATGGGTATTGATTTCATGAAAGGCCATTCTCAAGCTGATTAGAAAGAGTCCAAGCTTGCAATTTTTGGTGGTGCTATTGAATTTTAAAGGAGGATCGAACTTTTGAGAAGGCCGCACTCTTGCTGCTTCGAAATCCTGTTTGTGACCAACATTCATTGGTCTTGGTTGGTGAGCTTTTGAGGCTGGAAAAAAGAGGCCTAGGCGTTTGGGAAGTGAGGAGTTCAAGCTTCATTTACTTGGTTTTGTTCAACCCATTAAAGGAGACTCATTGTTGCTGCTGCTAGGCCCCTGTCATGGCTGTCATTGCTACCAGGTCTGATGTTTTCAATGTAATGTTCTGATTTTAAGCTGAGAATGAATGTTAATGATATTTGTTGCTTACTCAAATGAAAAGGCATCATTCTTCAATATTTCTTGTTCATTGCATTACTTCTTATGCTATATACACTTGCAAACACTTTGAAAAAACAAAACAAACACATCATTAAACAAGCAACCAGCAACAAGGATTTTCAGAAAAAATTCCAGGGGTGTATGTTATAGAAAAGATGAATTTGAATTTCAGTTTGGGCGCCCTAATTGGAGGGCAGGGAATTTGAAAGTTGAAAAGAAGTTATAAATAAGTGTGTTGGGCTTCATTCTTGGAATCCATTGAAAATTATAACGAAGTGCTGCCGAAATTGCTACTCACTCACTTCGAGGAATGCATACTTCCTAGCAAAACTTAGTTTCGTGCTTGCAAGATAGCACCTAACTAAGCCTTGGACTGTTCTTTACACTAAAGAACAGATTGAGCATAATGGAGAAGTTTTTTATTGATGTTTTCTGAAGTTTGGGTGTGTTTCTCAGTCCTTTTGTGTTGCTGGTTTTGTGCTAGTTGTAGCACGTTTTTGCTTGTAGCTCACTGGGTGGATTCTTGATGATTTTGGGTATTGACCCCATGTTTGAGTCTTCCTTGGGCGCCTCACTTTGTCGAGTTTCAGATTTTATTATGGTGAAATCAATTTCTTCTTGCTGGTCGCCCCTCCTTGAAGGATCTACCTTGCCTACAAGTGCCTTGGAAAGCGTGTATAAAATATTCAAAGGTGTTTGCTGTTGTTTCTTGCTTTAAACTTGGGTGCCTACCTCCTATGCTTCATTTGCATTCAGTTCCATGTCATTCGGAGGTGTATTGGTTGAGTTGTGAGCATTTTATTGAGTTTGGAGCTTGCTGGTTTGAGTTTTCTATTCATTGTTATCTCATATCAGATTTGGTTAAGTTCAGATTTTTGGCTTGTTTCCTTAGTAGAATAGCTTGTAAAGTTTTGGACATCATCTAATATCATTTTGCAATGGATTGGATAGCTAATACTCTTGTAATTTGTAGATTGCTTCTCATTGTAAGGCTGAAATCGGTAGTACTGATTCAGTCACTTTATATTTCTGCTCTTTACTTTGTAATTCCCATTTTAAGTGGAAGGGACAGGCTTCGCTGTCCATTTACTTTCAGCATGTACTTTTTGTACTGCCCATTGAACAAGCAAGAGGAGTTGGCAAGCCGCCCATACTTTACTTTCAGTACTTTGTAATTCATCATTATGTTGATCGGTTGAGCCGTCAATATACTCCCACTGAATAAGTGGTCGAGTTGCATTTGCATCATATTTTGATCAGCTGGGCCATCCTTTCATTGTACTTTTCAGTAGTTTCAGTTTTACAAGTTAACGATCCCCTTTCTACCGTATGCTCTCACCTTGCCCACACTGGGATCTGGGTGATCAGAAAGTGAAAGGGTTCCTTTCAGCTGGCTTATTTGGTTTTGCTAACGCTAAGGGGTGAAGTGTTGCTGCAAAAATTGGGAAAAAATTATAAGGGGATATTTCAGTGGTATCAGAGCCAAAGTTCCTGCCATTCTGTTGGGAGAACAAAAAGAAATTTGAGTTGCCACAATGGAATTCAATAGAATTGCCGAACAGTTCAAGAGGCAATGTGAACATGAGGCTTCCATTCTCCATGAAGATTATTAGAGCATGACAGATGAGTTTAAGAACGTTGTTTCTTTTGACTCTTTCTTGAATTGTGTGGTGGTTTTGAAACCTGGAAAGTTGGCTATGGTCAATTACATCAAGAAAATGATTAAAAAGGAAGCAGGACATGTTATGGTTGAAGGGTCAAGGAAGGAAGAAGAAGTGCCTATTTGTGGGTTGTAGCCCACAAGTAAGCAAGTGGAAGAGAAAAATCAATCAACGAGTATTGAAGATGGCACAAGCAAGGTGCACATCACCTCAAATTGATCGTGAGTTTGATGAAGATATCTTGGCAAATGAGGAGTTTAAGGTAGAGCCCCAAAAAGCTCCCTTAGACTTGCATGTGATAGGAAGTAATGAAGATTGGTTTGGTGAAAAGAACATAACAACATTCTTGAGTTCTAATGAGGATTCATCCAATGAAGGTCTTGAGACAAATGACTTCACAGAAGATTTCAGTAATACCATTGTTGGGTTGAGTTCGCTAAAGAAGAGCATGTTAAGGATAATTTGGATGGTGACATTGAACTAGCTTATGATCATTACCATAGTGATGTTGTTGTTGGTGATTCCGATATGTTTGTACCTCCTCTTGTTGAAGATTTGGTGATGGATAATTTCCCTCTTGTTGCTGTCCAAACTCCCCAAGAGTTTTCATATGAAGAGTTCATGACAAGTAACCAAGAAGGCTTTTTTGGTACGCATGGGGCTACTAATGATGAAATCGGAAACATATCCACTCATAACAGGTTCATTGAAGATAGGAATGATAGAGTTTCCCAAACAGCTAGCACTGAAGATTCTTTTCTTGATTATAGTGATGGTGTCAAGGGTGGTTTTGGGTTTGATCTTCAAACCAAGCCTTTGGAGAGAGATACTTACGAAGAGTCAACACCCCAAGAAGAGTGCGCTGAGCATTTTACATTTGATCAAAACAATCAGCCCCTTAGCATTTGGGATTCAGGTGTAAAGGCACCTAGCAATGACAAGGAACCTATGTGGGATGAATTTCCCTTTGATCCGGATGATGAAATGGAACTTGATGAGGATTCTTTATTAGCAAACAATGGCGACGTTATGCTTGAGTTTGGGGCTGCCTTCTCGTTTGATCAAAGTGACAGTGAGGTGGAAGCAGATTTAAGAGTCCACAAGGCTCCTGACATTGAAGAGTTTGAAAGTGTTTTTAAACACAAATCTGATTTATCAATGCATGAAGCTGATTGTAAGCAAAGGATCGAGGAAATTGTAGAGTCCGATCCTCTCCTTGATATTGAGCATCTTCAGCTAGATGGTAGAGAAAGACAAGAGTCTCGGGGCAGCTATGGGGGCAGCGATTGCAAGAAACAAAGTTTTGACTTTTTCTTGCAGCCTATCAGCAGTTCACCATTTTTGCATTCTTATGAGTGGGAAGGTCAATTCAAGGTGTTAGTTGAAAAGGAAGTGCAAGCTCTATCCCAATTTGATTGCACACACAATTTGATTGAAGAACTTTACTGGAAGGCTCAGTTTAAAGAGAGACGAAGAAGAGTTAAGGATGAAATTGCTCTCCCTAATCTACAACTTATCAAAGACTCTTTGGAGACATTGAAGTCAGAGTACATACACTTGATTAAAGATCGAGATTACGCCATTGAATTTGCAAAGAAGACCTTTAGTGTTTTCCAAGGAAGTGAGAGAAGGGTGGATGAGCTTACTCTTGAGCTTGAGTCAACAAAAGATATGTTAGAAAATACTCAAGTGGCATTAATGAAGGTAGAAGAGCAGCTAGCTGATTTCAAACTTATTAGGGAGCAAGAGAATGAACAAAGAGTTGAAAAAATCAAGCAAGTAATTGGAGAGTTTGATAGTCTTGTTTGATCTAGAAAGCGTCACAAGAAAATTAGAAGTTGCATGTGCAAATTTGGATCAGCAAGATGAAAGGGATGACTTCCAAGTTTTTGACAATCCTCTCTTTGAAGTGGGTGCTGAAGCGACTTGCGACAATCCTCTCTTTGATTTGAAAAAAAAGTCATGTAGTGAAGAGACCGAACATGAGAATGAGTATGGTCTCCAATGTATGGATGATGTGATATCAAACCATGAGGATGTGCCACATTTTATGATTAGAGATCTTTTGAGGCTGCTTGATACTGAATTCATAAGTGGGTTTGAGGATCAAGTCTCCACTTGGGAAGTGTCGAATCAGGATTTGAGGTCATCTAATCTTTCATGCTCCAATGTTGTTGAAGCTTTCATGGATAGGCTTCAAGGGCTCACTAGAGGAGACATCAATTTCTTAAGTATGCACTTGGTCCTTACTAGCACTTGGGGATGTGTTGAGTTTTCTTTTCAGTGTGTTGAAGATCATTTTCAGTTGGGTATCCATGTTTGGGATCCTCAACATGGGTTGATGGAGCTAATTACTTGTGGAAAGATGAATTTTTGGAGGGGTAAGGATCAAATGATCAAATTTTTTGGTGTTGTCCCCTTCTTTACCAACCTTTTGATGGTATCTTTTGCACATCAACTAGTGGGTTGGAAAGATACTTTGAGCAAAGGATGGTTCTATGTGGAGTTGGAGTCCCTTGAGAGGATGTTTCCAGCCTCGGATGTGAGCAAATGTGATGTTTTGGATGACAATTTCCAGTATATCAGCAACTGTTCATCTTCTTGGATGCTGATTTTCCTTAAATCAGATTTCAAATCAACCATTTTAGACTTGGTGGGAAGCTGGTGTACTCATTTTCAGACTTCACACTCTCCTGGCAAGACTGGTTTATGGTCACAAATGAGAGGTATGTTGAGTTAGGGCAATCGGTATCCATGTTTGGGAAGTGTTCAAGCTCTAACTAGTGGTTATCCTTATGCACTCTCTTCTACTTTTGATTGGGACAGCAAACCATTGCTTGCTTTGGTTCATCATTTTGAAACTCTTGGGGTTGGAACTATGAGAAATCTCCGCAGTCTTCATGGTTGTATCAAAATAATTCAGATGAGGCATAGTAGCTCCATGTGGAGTTATGAGGATGAGTTTGTTGAGCTCTTGCAAAGGGTTGGTTCCCTCTTTGCAAGAAGTTTTGGAGAAGTCACATATGCAGTCGTGGCTCTGTTAGACACCATATGGAGATATGTTGAGGAGTTTGATTCTGAGTTGAGAAGTCTATCTTCCTTATTGCCTGGGCTTGTGATTGACAATGGCATTGTTGATATTGATGACTAAGAGCTTATGGGGCATGAGATGCAGCATGATGTTGATTTCAGCCCTTCAAGATTTTTCAATTTGAGTATCATGGATGGTAACTTTTTGGAGTTACAAGGGAGGTTAGTGCAGTTTAGCCATGATGTTTTCATTGATGTGATCAGAGTGGTGCAACATCGGCATGGTGGGTCCTTCCTGAGACAGACTTGGGACCCTAGGATCATACTTGGTTGGGTATGGATCGATTTAATTTTCTTTGGAGTTGTGGTGGCATTGCTTGAGGACAAGCAATTTTGGGAAGGGCGGATTGTAATGTCCCCATTTTTAGCACTATACTTTCCAGTGATTGTTAGCCTATTCCCAGATGCCTGTAGGCTAGTCAGAGGCAGAATTAGGGTTTCCAACTGCTTGGAGGTTTCTTTTGTGGATTTGGGGGTTTTCATGTTGGAGTTTTGCAATTTGGTTCCTGGATTCTTTGTGGGTTTTCAAAAAGCTTCGGAGAGATGTGGCATGCATTTAATGAAAGTGACATGCATTTCAATCAGGGGTTCGCATGCATGATTGGTTTTTGGATTCTTTCTGGGTTTTCAGAGAGCTTCGCAGTGGTATGCAATGCATCACATCTGACAAACTTTTTTGGACTTACTATTTTTAGTAAATTACGACGACTACCCGGTTTGTGCTTAAAATGCATTTGGAGTCACTATTTTTAGCAGTATGCTATTTATAGTAAATGCTACTTTTAGCAATGATATTTCTAGCAGTGTTTCAGCAGCTTGGTATTATGGCTATTTCTGGCAAGACAGTCTATTCAGTTTGGTCTCCAACATTTGTGATGCTTATTTTGGCAAGTTTAATATTTGGTGAGATAATATTTTAAGTGAAATATTTGGCTAAGGCATGGTGGACGACTTTTGGCAAAATATTTAAGATAAATTATAATTTATTTCACCTATCTACTTGGAGGCCTAGCTTAGAGAAAATATTCAAGTGATTATAAGGTATATTTTACTTAATCACCTTGGATGCCTATCTTATGTTTATTTGCATTTTTAATAAAGTTATTTGTCTCTCATGTTGGGACGACATGGAGAAGGAGATTAAATGAAATGCAAATGCAAGTGGAAAAGATGAATTTGAATTTCAGTTTGGGCGCCATAATTGAAGGGAAAGGAATTTGAAAGTTGAAAAGAAGTTATAAATAAGTGTGTTGGGCCTCATTCTTGGTATCCATTGAAAATTATAGCAAAGTGATGCCGAAATCGCTACTCACTTGCTTCAAGGAATGCATACCTCCTAGCAAAACTTAGTTTCGTGCTTGCAAGATAGCACCTAGCTAAGCCTTGGACTATTTTTTACACTGAATAACAGATTGAGCATAATGGAGAAGTTTTTTATTGATGCTTTCTGAAGTTTGGGTGTGTTTCTCAGTCCTTTTGTGTTGCTGGTTTTATGCTAGCTGTAGCACGTTTTTGCTTGTAGCTCACTGGGTGAATTCTTGATGATTTTGGGTATTGACCCCATGTTTGAGTCTTCCTTGGGCGCCTCACTTTGTCGAGTTTCAGATTTTATTATGGTGAAATCAATTTCTTCTTGCTGGTCGCCCCTCCTTGAAGGATCTACCTTGCTACAAGTGCCTTGGAAAGCGTGTATAAAATATTCAGAGGTGTTTGCTGTTGTTTCTTGCTTTAAACTTGGGTGCCTACCTCCTATGCTTCATTTGCATTCAGTTTCATGTCATTCGGAGGTGTATTGGTTGAGTTGTGAGCATTTTACTAAGTTTGGAGCTTGCTGGTTTGAGTTTTTTGTCCGCTGTTATCTCATATCAGATTTGGTTAAGTTCAGATTTTTCGCTTGTTTCCTTAGTAGAATAGCTTGTGAAGTTTTGGAGATCATCTAATGTCATTTTGCAATGGATTGGACAGCTAATACTCTTGTAATTTGCAGATTGCTTCTCATTGTAAGGCTGAAATCAATAGTATTGATTCAGTCACTTTATATTTCTGCTCTTTACTTTGTCATTCCCACTTTTCGTGGAAGGGACAGGCCTCACTGTCCATTTACTTTCAGCATTTACTTTTTGTACTGTCCGCTAAACAAGTGGAAGGGGTAGGCAAGCCGCTCATACTTTACTTTCAGTACTTTGTAATTCATCATTATGCTGATCGGCTGAGCCATCAATATACTCCCGTTGAATAAGTGGTCGAATTGCATTTGCATCATATTTTGATCAGCTGAGCCGTCCTTTCATTGTAATTTCCAACAGTTTCAATTTTACATGCTAACGATCCCCTTTCTACCATACGCTTTCACCTTGCCCACACTGGGATTTGGGTGATCAGAAAGTGAAAGGGTTCCTTTCAGCTGGTTTATTTGGTTTTGCTAACGCTAACGGGTGAAGTGTTGCAAAAATTGAGAAAAAATTATAAGGGTATATTTCAACATTCGATTTATTTTCTTTTAATTTGATTTCACATACCACCTCCTAGCTATGGCACAACCCCTTTCAATATTTCTCTCTGAATTACATGGTTTGCAGATGGTGCTTAGTTTTACACTGGGATTATCTCCCAATTCACATAGCTCAACTTCCCCTTGGCTGCCTCCACTTTCCTTCTTTGCTCCTTTTTATCTTGCTTCCTGTTGCTTGTTAGTCGTATATCTTTACTTTGTTGTCGGCTGTAGTCGGCCAATTGCTAATAAAGCTATAGATTAGTAAAAATAATAATGTCATGTACTTTCGGGTAGTCATGTTCGGATTAATGTTAATATTAATGTTGTTATGAAACGTCATGTCGGTTGGTTATCTAACCACCGCTGAGTGTTATATGTAGTCTGTTGGGATAGTCGGGAGATGGTAATGAGTTATGTGCCGATGGTTTATTGTTAAGCACTGCTGATACTCTTTGATTGTACATGATATTTCGGATAATGAATAAAGTTTCTAGTGTTCAAATATGATATCTTTCTAGTTACTGTTTTATTCTATGTTATGCACATGACTAGTTTGCCAGTAGTACGTAAGATTTGAATTACATTCCGTAGGCAAACATTTGGCGCCATTGCCGGGACGGATTAGGGCATCACCTGCCATGGCAGCGTAATGGGTCAATGAGCGGAAGAACCTGTAAATGCTAATGAGGAACGGGAAGACTCATTGACAGAAGATCTGGTAAATTTGTGGAAAATATCGTTACGTGACCACGTGCGTAGGGAATCCCACATTCGGGAGATCCCTGAGGAAGTCATCTGGGATCGGTTGGAAGTGAACGACGAGGTGAACCCCCTCCTGAATCGCATGCCCAGGTTACTGGCCCGTCATTTCATTATCCTGCAGGACTTGCGAGAAGAAGAGGATTGCGAGCGCCGAAGGTAGCAAATTGTGCAACGTTGTGACGACAGAACCAAACGTGAAGAGGAAGAACGAGATACTAGCCGGCGCCGTACTTCCGGCGACCAACAATGATTGCTTGAACAACTAATAAATTCCCGTACGGCCGAACAAAGAAAAGCATCGAGTACCTGACGGGCACGAGACTTCGAAAGAGCAAGTTCCGCAATCACTCAGGCTGCAAGAACAAGAAAACCGGCAAAGAAGACTAAAGCAAGTCGGTAAGGAATTGGATGAGGACTTAATTGAAATAAATCAGAGCATAAAAAGAACATATGAAAATCTGACAAGACTAGACACATCCATTGAACGAGCACACCACAGTTTGACAGAAGTAAGGGACGAAGACCCCTTCAGCACTCCACACGTAGGAAGATATAACCCCTGTGAAAATGAAGATGATTTGAATAGTAGCATCAGACGATTTCGAGAGTTGTCCCTCTCGGACGACGACGACCAGTTAAGGAGTGGAAGACTAGAGCTTAAGACCCCAAGGCAGAGAGAGCATCGGAGGGAACCTGAGGAGACCCACGGTGTTGAGGACATTGACGGAGGACGTGGGAGTGACTCGTACGTGGCCAAGAGTGCAAGTGACGCACAAGGACGTAGCGAGGAAACCACTAGTCTAATCGGGTCGAACACACAAGGAGGTCAACCGGGCAAGATGGCTCATCCGGAACGGCAAAAGTTGCTGAAATTCATGGGGAATGGCTTTGAAGATCCCATATGGCATTGCAAGACATGCGAGACTATTTGGATAGCCAGCGGGCAGGATGACCCCGACTAGTGGCTGAGGGCATTTCCAGCGACACTTAGAGACAGTGCCATTGATTGGTACTCGGAATTGGATCAAGCATAGAGAGCTACATGGAGAGTATTGAAGCAAGCTTTCCAGGAAGAGTTCAAACTTCTACGGGATGATAGTGAGATTGTCACAGAAATATATCATACTAAACAAGGAAAGCACGAGAACGTGCGGACCTACAACAGGAAGTTGAAAGACCTGATAGGAAAGCTTGAGGCACAGCCGGCAGATGGTTTAAAGAAAAGATGGTTCATTGAAGGACTGATTCCCTCGCTTCGGCGAAAAATGAAAGTAGTACCGCCATCCTCGTACACCGAAGCATACAATCGGGCGATGGACATTGAAAGTGAGAACAGGACTTCCTCGAAGGGGAAGAAGAGGGATGACGAAGAGAGTGCAGAGGAAAGTGAAGATGAATCGGCAACTGTACAAGCTCTTCGGCGGGATATGATGCGGATGATGAAAGAACTGAAAGCCGACAGGGAAGGATCCAAAGAGGCAAATGAATTATGGTGTACGGACTGCAAAACGGAAGGTCATACAAAGGCAAATTGCCCAAAAAAATTATTCTGTGACATCTGCCAAGTTATGGGACACTCCGTCAAGGAGTGCCCATACAACTTAAAAACCAAAAGTTCGCAAGTATTCTTCACCCAAGGCGAACAGTCAACCCCTCCGACCACGCCACCAAAGCCACAGAGCAACAATGCATCCCCTGGAGGCTACCGTAACAATCGGAGAAATACGCCGAGAAGCAAAATTCAGTACGATAGCAAAGGACGGCCGATGATCCAATGCCGGAACTGTAATGAATGGGGTCACTTTGCGAGGGATTGTCAGAGTGGCCAAGGCAACGGGGGAAAGCTATGCAAGTGGTGTGGACCGGGTGATCATGAAGACACCGACTGTCCAAAGCAGAAAGGTAGTATCAATATGCTGGAGATAGCCGACGAAGAAGTCTTGGCAATTACAAGGGCGCAGTCAAAAAGGGCAAATTATCCAGACCCTCGTACGGAGAAAGAAAGATTTCGGGAGGCCAAGACAAAAGTAGAAGAGGCAATGGTGAATGAATGCAAGAATTCTAAAGCTACCAGTACGTTGCTACAGTCGGAGTCAGAGAAGAATATCGTACGGCAGGTGCTTCACACAACCGTACCCATTAAGGTAACTGATCTCTTGCAAACGATGCCTTATCTCAAAGTAGCGCTTACAAATGTTATTGAAGAAAATCTTCAGAAGGGTCCACCAGAACGACGCCAGAACTGGTAGCCGAGACCGCAGACCCAATGCTACTCGCAGTAAGCATCGGGAGGAAACCAGCCGTCGTCGAGATGGAAATCTTGGGCATGAAATTATCTAACACTATCGTCGATGGTGGTTCGGGAGTAAACGTACTACCTGAAGAGACCTGGAAGTGTTTGGGTAAGCCGACTCTTTGGCCCCCGACATTCCACCTCGTGGGAGCAGATCAACATGGCATCAGACCGCTGGGTACACTAATGGAGCAGAAGGTCTTGATCGGCACGCAGCTGTTTTTGCTAAATTTTGTAGTCATCCCACTGGAGAAAAAGGCGTACGATGCACTCTTGGGACGGGGATGGTTGATAGCTGCCAAGGCAACCCACAACTGGAAGAGGAATACACTCTCAATAGAAAATCGGGGGAGGAAATACACCATTGATCTGAAGAACCAGGCGGTCAGTGAAGATCTAGCATCTTCGGCATCTGAATCCGGAGGAGAATCAGATGATGATGAAAGGAAGCTAATGGAACTAGATGAAGAAGGGGTACTGGAGATTGGGAGTTGCTCGGAGGATGAGACCAGTTCACTGAACGGACTGTTTCACTGGCAGATGGAGGATTATGAAGTCTTCCACCCTGCTTGCAACATGCTGCAAGTCAAGGAGGGGGACGCAGAAGAAGACAAGGGCTCGACCAGTGAAACATTCCCTCCTGAGTACGGAGAATATAAAGAAGGTATGGCAGAATTGGATGTGACGCCAGCACACAAGTTTGAACAGGACAAAATTATTAAGTACGAGGAGCCAACGCTGAAAAAGGTAAACCTTGGGGAATCAGCCAAACCTAAGGAGATTCTTGTGGGTGATGATTGGGACCCTGTACTGAAGGCGGCAGCATTCAGAATTTTCATGGAATATAAAGATGCTTTCGCTTGGATGTACAAAGATTTAAAAGGCGTACCACTGGAGTTATGCGTGCACAGGATTCCTCTCGTACCGGGAGCCCAGCCCATACGAAAGCGACGTACAGAATGAACAAAAACTATGCCGCTAAAGTACGGGAGGAGATTGAGAAGATGCTGGAAGCAGGTATCATTTTCAAGGTGGAGGTCAGCGAGTGGGTATCACCGATCGTCATATCCTTGAAGAAAGAAAAGGAGCAAATTAGAATCTGTGTTGACTTTCGTAGTCTGAATGCAGTGACTATCAAGGATCCATTTCCTATTCCCTTCACCGACTCAATTCTGGAAGAAGTTGCCGGGCATGAAATGTACTCCTTTCTAGATGGCTTCTCGGGTTACAATCAAATCAGTATCGCGGAGGAAGACAAATTAAAGACTACGTTCGTGGTTGAGGACGGGGTGTACGCATACAACCGAATGTCGTTTGGATTATGCAACGCACCAGCTACATTCCAGAGGATAATACTCCACATTTTTGATAAAATGTCGGTAGGTAATTTCAAAGCTTTCCTCGATGACTGGTCAATTTATAGTGATAAGGAAAAACATTTGAAAGCCTTAGGCGAGTGCATGGAACGGTGTAGAGCAGCCCGCCTTGCCTTGAATCCGAAGAAATGCAGATTTATGGTGCCACAAGGGAAGCTGCTCGGACACATTGTGTGCAAAGCTAGGTTGAAAACTGATCCCGACAAGGTGCGAGTCATCGTACAGATGGAGGCTCCGGAGAACGTCACCGGTGTGAAGTCCTTCCTCGGGCATGTGGGATACTATCGGAGATTTATTAAAAATTTTGCCCAAGTGTCGTACCCTCTCGACCTACTGACGAGGAAAGGCCAACCATTTATATGGGCCGAAGAACAGGAGAAGGCATTCCAGGAATTGAAGGATCGATTGATCAGCTCACCCATATTGATGTATCCAGACTGGGATAGGGAGTTCCACGTACATGTAGATGCCTCTAATTTTTCCATCGGAGCAACCCTAGCACAAGTGGGAGCACACGGGTTGGACCACCCGGTATTCTTTGCCAGTCGGCTACTTTCAAAAGCAAAAAAGAATTATAGTACAACGGAGTGTGAGGCACTAGGAATGGTTTACTCCGTACAGAAGTTTAGGCACTACCTCCTAGCCACGCCGTTCACTTTCTATGTGGATCACCAAGCCTTGATGTACCTAGTGAACAAGCCCATTATCCAAGGACGGGTGAGCAGATGGTTACTTTTGTTGCAAGAATTTACGTTCACCATCATCGTACCACCGGGAAAGAGCCATGTTATTGCCGATCAATTATCCAGAATCCGGTCAGGCGAACCTGCTGAGGGAGGGGTGAATGAAGACTTTCCGGATGCACACTTATTCCAGATTGCAACATTGCCCTCATGGTACGAGAAGATTGGAGAATATCTGTCCACATCCACGTTCCCGAAAGAAATGCCACCAACCGAAAGAAGGAAGCTCGTACTGAAAAGTAAGACATTCCAGTTGATCAATGGTTTACTCTACAAGATGGGACCCGACCAGATCCTCCGGAGATGTGTCATAGAGGAAGAGATACCTGGTGTACTAAAGGAGGCACATGAAGGACTGGCTGGCGGCCATATGGGACCAAATGCTACAGCAAAGAAAATTCTCTTAGCAGGACTATGGTGGCCGATGATGCACACTGATGCTAAGGAGTGGGTGTTAGGCTGTGACACTTGCCAGAGGGTCAGGAAACCATTGAAGCGGAACTTCATGCCACTGCATCCCTCACAGCCACAGGAATTGTTCGAACGATGGGGGTTGGATTTCATTGGACCATTAAAGGTGAGTCACCTGCATCGATGCCGATATATTGTGGTTGCTACTGAATATCTGATGAAGTGGGCCGAAGCTCGAGCATTGCCAGACAATACAGTGCAGAGTACGGCAAGATTTATCTATGAGCAAATAGTGACACGGTACGACATCCCCATTCGGATCACAAGTGATCGTGGAGGGCATTTCATTAATCATGTTATCAAGTTGATGACGACGGAGTTCCGAATTTTTCACAACCTGTCAAGTTCGTACTACCCGCGAGCTAATGGCCAGGCGGAGTCTACAAATAAGGTGCTCGTATCAGTTATTCACAAATCATGTGGCGTGGAAGAAGCTGACTGGGAAGAAAGGTTACCAACCGTCCTATGGGCATATCGTACAACGTACAAGGTAACAACGGGCCACACGCCTTTCCAATTAATGTACGGTCAGGAGGTGGTGATGCCGATGGAGTATATGGTACCAAGCCTAAGGATAGCCGTGGAGAATCGGTTGGGCGATACTGAAAGTTTAAAGGAAAGACTATACCAACTGAATAAGCTAGACGAGCGAAGGGTGATGGCACAATGGGCGACGGAGAACATGCAACAGCGAAGGAAATATTGGCACGACAAGCATCTCCGACGAATGAATTTCCGGCCAGGCCAGTTAGTTTTGAAATATAACGGCCGTAACGAGATCAAGCCGCGGAAGTTTAAAGTTCGTTGGTTAGGACCGTTCCGAGTACGGGAAGTAGGTGACAATGGTTCTATAAAGCTAGAAAATCTAGATGGGTCACTGATATCGGAGGCAATCAACGGATCGAAGTTAAAGCTATATCAGGAGAGAAAGGAGAAGAATACTATTGCCATCAACATGTTGGGCTATGCCACAAAGGAAGATTGGCCTGTGCAAAGTGATGGGCCGAGAAAACAAGACTGGGGACTAGGAGGTCCCGGATATGTAGCAGATGATGACTGGGCAGAATCAGGCCGAGATCAAATAATTGAAGAAAGGTTGGCAGAGAAGCGAGTGGAAGGAATTGCAATACCACGGATACACAAGCACCTAACCAATGCAGTGTTCGGAACCCCTGCCCTTTGGCGTCGAATGGGGGGACACTGGCACTATGTAGCCCCTTATGAAGGAGTAAAACGGGGATATATAGCCAAGGAATTGGACACGGAAGCCCAAGCGGAAAAGGAGAAACAAGCAGGCCAAGAACAAGATGAGTCGCAAAAGGATGACGAGGAGGAATGGACTGATGAGCAATGGGATGCTTACTTCGAGAAGAAGGCCCCTTGCTTAAAGACAGTGTTGAAGACAGAAGATACATTTGTGTCAACGGTGGACGGGTATACAAAAGACCTTCTGAAACAAATGCGTCGAGAAAGAAGAAAAATACCAAGGGTTAGGAAGATAGCAACTCAAGATGGACTCTGGAAAATAATTCCTAACCTAGCGGGACCACCAACAGTACAAGGCGACGATGTTACGTGGTATCAATAGTACGGCGGAAGGTACATTGATGGAAGTTTTCGAGGTATTGGTCCTGCCCCTTTACTTGATAAATGGTTTGATATAGAGTATATAGGAACGTGCTGTGAGGAAGAATGTTATAAAAGGCCACCACACACGTAAATGGTACTACACTTCGGAATTAAAAGTTCGAGAATACAGTGAAACAAGAGGGATGAAAAGAAAAGAAGAGAGAAGGGAGGACAGAGAAAAGGACCAGAATTTGAAAAAAATAAAAATAGAAAGGAAAAAAGCTATGAGAAATCAAAAAATAAAGGAAAATGGAAAAATAAATAACGGCGAATGGAGAAAAAAGAAAAAAGAAGAAAAAAATAAAAGAAATATGAGGGAAGTTGGAAAAGAAATTAAAGGAGACAAAATTATGAAAGGAAAAATGAAAAAATTAAAATTGGCAAAAGGAAGAAAAATTAAAGTGAAGCAAATTAAAATAAAAATCTTGGCTATTAAACAAATCGTACAGCCATGGGAGAAAATTGTCGAGGGAAATAAAGTATGGTGAAATATCAAATCGGGAACATTAAAATAAAAAGTCGCCAAGGCTTAACTAAGGAGGAAATCGTACGGCCAAGGCTGGATGAGATATATTGGAAAAAGGGCAGAATACAGAAAATCACGAAGGGAGAGAACACAAAAATCCGTACGAATTCATCAGGTCAAGCACAGGGAAGGAAATCGTACGGCACTCTTATCATTCACTAAGTCCTGAGATCGTACGGAATTCACAAGAATTTCACATCGTATGGCATCCAGAGGAATTTCAAATCGCACGACATCCAAAGGAATTTCAAGGCGTACGGCATTCATCATTCCCTCAGGTCGTACGGCCCTCCAGTCAAGTCGTACGGCCATCTAAGGACGAGCTATCTTGGAAATAACGAAATTGCAAAGGGAAGAAAGACGTACGGCCAAGCATAGAGAAGAGAGTACGGCCACAAGGGTGTCTTCCAGTCGTACGGCATACAGGTAACATTCAAACCGTACGGCACCTTGAGCATTCATCAAGTTTTGGAATCGTACGGCTTTCCTTGTCCAGACAAATCATACAGCCCTCCAGTCAAAGCGTACGGCCCTCCAGTCAGAACATAAGAAATTCTCAGAGTTGCAGAGTCGTACAGACTTCACAGATCACTCAAGTTGTACGGCCCTTAACAATTTGCCAAGTCGTACGGAATTCTCAAAAGGGCCAGGCCATACGAAACACTCAGCATTCGTCAAGTTTTGAAGTCGTACGGATTTCACTGGATTACCAAGTCATACAGATCTCACTGATTTGCCAGGTCGTACGGAATTTGAAGGATATTCAAAGCGTACGAATCTTTCAAGAGTGTCAGGTCGTACGGCCCTCTCAAGTCGTACAAGGTTGCCAGAGTTGCCAGATCGTACGGCCCTTTCAGACACAGAATTTCCAGGCCGTACAAACTCAGTCTCTCCAGGGCGTACAACATTCTCAGATTTTCTCCGAATTTTGGCAGTTTCAGGGTTATTGGGTACGGCAATTACCAGAGTTTGGCAGTTTCGGCAGTTTCGGTAACCGTCTCAGAGGTCATAAAATCGGCTGGAATTGCCGAACGGATAGCAAAATGGACAAAGGTAAGAAGGTTGTGCAGCACAGGCCGAAGTTAGCCTCGGCTGGAAAGAGAAAGAAGATGGACGTTGATAATGAGACAATGGCATGGGAGAATCTGACTGGCAACGAGTGCAAACAGTGGTGGCGAAGCACTCCCGATGACCACTCCTTGAAGGTTGCGCTTCAGCACGCTCGGGTAGACAAAGCTGTGGTAGTACCTTCAATTCTCGGGAGTTTGAGCCTTGGCTGAAGGCGATGGTGGACAACTACTGCAAGCATATGCACAAATCAATAGTTGACTACAGAGGCTGCCTCGTTACCATTTCATTCTGGCCACAGGACTTCGAGCGAGTCTTTGGCGTTCCAGCCGCTGGAATAGGGGTTAACAAACCTAAGAAGATGACACAACAGCACAAGAAAATATTGATCAAACAGGTATGTCGAAGCGACTTAACAGCAGAGGAACAGGAGACCATATGAAACACAGGTAACAGGGGCCTCCGGAAACACCATCTGGCATCGGCCGAATGGAAATGCCTGATGGACTTAATAAAATGCCGACTCACAGGTGCCAGCCGAGCGTCGGATATTGCTATCTGGATGGTGGACTACATGGTAGGACTCCACATCGGCCGAGTGTACAACTGGGCGAGGCTACTCGCAGAGAGGATGAGAGATTTCTTATCGCAGAGGCATAAGGCTTTCTACATGACCTAGCATGCTATAGCCCTCTTTCTCGATGTCGTTCACACACAGGTGCCCGAAGGAAAATGGGGTCGATTGCAGCCACTCACCTAGATCCTGGGTTGCCGACAGTATTTTACTGGTCTGAACTGGAAGCAAAGCAAGTTGGCAAGGGCACAGCTTCAGGATAGAAGAGAAAACGGAAGGAGGCATCGGTGGAAGAGGAAACATCAGCGGAGGAGGCCTCTGAACAGAGTGATGCATCGGACAGGGATGAGCCCATTGATTTATCTTCCTCGTCCTCGGAGTCTAGTCCATCGATCGATGAGGAGGTGTCCGTCACCATTGGTGGTCAGGAAGCAGGAGAGATCGACATACCGTTGTTGCAGCCAGCAGGGTTCACTCTTCCCACACCGCCAGCCAGGAAGAACACACACTCAGTGACATTCACTCTCCCTGTTTCGCCAGTCGGAGTCGGGCGAATGTTGAGGGTAGCTGCCTCATTACCTGGTGCATCGCCAAGGTGGGCACCACTTGCCACTACGACATCGCAGGGGGCAGCCACTATATCAGCAAGTTCCACTGCCTCTGTCGAGATATTGCCAGCGGCTTGTTCCCTTACACCACTGCTAGGCTCGGCAGCGTCAGGAGTGGCAACTTCAGTAGCAGGAACTGGGGAAATGATTGCGGCCATTGAGGAGACTACCCCAGCCCCAGGAGCACCCGGGGTAGCCCAGATTGATAGCTGATTGGGATCAGTAGGCCTCACCTTAGAAGTGGCCGAGCAGCCAGAACAGCGGGAGAAGAGTCCCTCAGAGGGACTAGGGGGTGAGGAAGGGCCAGTCGTTCACACTCAGCAAAGTGAGACGGCCAGACTTGGCGAGGACGCACTTGCACACCCTGAGGCTAGAACAAAAGAGGCACCAGGGACAGCCATACATGAGCCTCAGCAGATAGTCGGGGAACCGCCCCAGGAAGAGACAGAACCTGGCGATGAGGAGAACGAGGAGGGTGACTCCACGGAGGGATTCGTTGTGGAGATGTCACAACCAGACCCATTAGACCCACTAGGCACGATGCAACGATATGTACAGGAGCTAGAGCATATGGGCAGGTTGATGATCCGCGTGGGACAGGTTTCCAGAGACCTCAGGATTGGCCGATCTCCTCTAGTGGGCCAGGAAGTTCAGCGCATCCGAGGATTCGTCTAGATGGGGTGTAAGGCTGAGTTCGCACGGATATTCGGCGAGGAGTGGCTAGCAGGAGAGACTCCTGCAATGATGAGAGCCTGGCGGGGTCGACCACCGAGACTAGTAGGGCGAGACGCAGGGGTTCTGGAAAACTTATATCACATAGAGCTTGCCTTTCGGGATGTCTTTATCGTCATGAAACGCCAAGTATTTTCTACTGTGTTAGCGGTATCACGAAGAGTGGAAGCCTATAGACTCCTGCAGAGGGTTAAGGACGAGTCCACTGCTACCATAAGGAGCATCCAGAATGACTTGGCCGAACAAACTCGGCTTGCTAGGGAGAGGGGAGCTCGATTGGAGGTCTTGGAGCCTCGGGTGGCCGCCTTGGAGGAGGAAGCAAAGCAGAAAGAGGAAGTATGGAAGCAGCGAGTAAAAGCATTGGAAGATCAGTTGGCTGCAAAAGATGTTGATTTGGCGGCCAAGAGTGCAGAGGCGGAGAAGGCAAAAAGCCAACTGATGGAGGCAGCCCGTATGGTAAAGGCGGCGAGGGAGAGGGAGATACTGGCCAATCGGCAGCTTCGCACACATACTGGGGAGGTGAGGCGACTACGAGCGGAGCATTCTTCTACTACTCCGACGTCATCTGTGCATCCAAGGACGCACTCCCTTCCCCCTACTTCTCATTGAACTTGTCTTTCTATATGTATGTCATCTGGAAGACGACTTCTTTTGTGGGGGGGGATGATGTTAGTCGTATATCTTTACTTTGTTGTCGGCCGTAGTCGGCCTTGGTCGTAGTCGGCCAATTGCTAATAAAGCTATAGATTAGTAAGAATAATAATGTCATGTACTTTCGGGTAGTCATGTTCGGATTAATGTTAATGTTAATGTTGTTATGAAACATCGTGTCGATTGGTTATCTAACCACCGCCGAGCGTTATATGTAGTTTGTTGGGATAGTCGGGAGATGGTAATGAGTTATGTGCCGATGGTTTATTGTTAAGCACTGCTGATACTCTTTGATTGTACATGATATTTCGGATAATGAATAAAGTTTCTGGAGTTCAAATATGATATCTTTCTGGTTACTGTTTTATTCTATGTTCTGCACATGACTAGTTTGCCAGTAGTACGTAAGATTTGAATTACATTCCGTAGGCAAACATTGCTCGATCTCCTTCCTTAACTGCACTCTATTCTGCACTTTGCAAATAATTTATATTTAATTTTATACAGAGCCTCCTTCCTACTGTTGTGTGGCCCTTGTTTTCACCTTAGCATCAACTCTCTTCTCTTACTATGATGCAGCCTGCACCATCTCTCCCTTCTTCTCACATGTGAGCTCTTCTCTCCCTCTATTTTCTTCTTTCTTATAAACTTCCATTTAGCATGGAAGATCAACAATGCCGCCCGTGGCAACTAAATGGTCATGAATAACATTTGCCATAACTATATAAATTCCTTATCACAACTAATGATGCCTTGTCCACGCTCACACATTGTCGTCAATTTCATCGAACTTAACATTGAAGTTGGCCTTTATTGCCTCAACAATCCTGCTCATAAAACTCTACCATAAATTTGGAGAAGACTGATTAAGTCAGTTGACCAGGTCAAGTGTCGGCATGGGGAAAATTGAGAGTTCTTTGATTCGCGCATAAATTGACGAGTAGGCTCGGATTGATATCCCATGGTGTCCCATGCAAAATGGTTTTGCTCCAGACTTCAAGGATTCCAAGATATTAAACTTTTTGTAAACCGATGAGCTCGAGTAGAAAGTTTTGATATCTCCCATGTGATGCATGCTACAACCATGAAATCTTCACCATTAATTCACAAATGTCTTCAACCATCTACCTATCACAGGATTTGTCACCAAACCTCATAGATTGCTTCGAACAATTGTTTCACTAAATTGCCCTATTATGCATCGGGAATAAAACTTCGCATTTGCAATTCCTAATCATGCCAATCACATCCAAGGCTGAGAAATGTCAAATGAAACCCAAAACACACCAAAACTGAAACCCAAACCTAAAACCTATTTTTGGTTGATGTTGATTGCCAATCTACCCATATGCTCCTGCATCACTAACTTATGTCAATGTGGAATTGCTCGCCTAACATATGTCATAAATTTAATATAGGCACCACAAGACTGATATCTCTTACATCTTTTAGATAGAGATGTATTTAAGATACCTATGCTAGTATACAAGGGAATTTCAACAAACTTCTTGAATGCTATCTTATGATAAGGGGACCAAGAAATATGGAACGAAATGCCATTGGCAAACAATTATTTGCCAATTGCCTCATCAGCCTCCTCAATGTTATGTATCCTTCAATTGTGCTTGTGACCTTCCTTCTAGCTTCAAAAGTCCCATCTCTCTTCTTCATGTTAGCCCTACCATCCTTAGAGGCACCCCAATAGTAGCAAGAAAAGGGGATGGCAATACTAATGAATTTGCAGTAGAAGAGTCTTCTTTTGTTGCATAAAACCTTTTCCTTTCACCCCTCTTTAAGAGTAAGACAAACCCTCACCCATTCTCTAAATACATGTTATGAGCATTAAAATTAGTGTTGCTACCCTTCAAGTCAAGTTTGTAAACATGGCATAAGTAATTGTGTTTTCCCATTGTATTTCTTGTCATGTTTGTAACAAGATTGAGCACAAATTGAGATAGTTGTTTGGGTAGTCTAAATAGGGGGCGCTCAAAGTAGAAGGCCCTATAAACTGAAATTCCTCCATCCATCCCAATTCCACTACGTATTTCTTCCTCATGGCTGAATGGCACAATGTGCTACATGCATGTAGACCTCAATCTTTCACACAAAAGTGCACAATCCCATGTGCAATTCCTTGCACCATGTGCCATGCATGCAATGCCAAGAATCATGTCATGCCATCATGCACAACTCCCTACATCATGTGCCACCTGCATAAAGCCAAGAATCATGTCCCACCCCAACATACAACTTGTTGCATGTGCTACTCACGCAATGCTCCAAACCATGTCATGTAACTTAAAATCCATACAGCTCTTGTTCAGCCCTTATGCACCACTCATGCAGCACCAAGTATCATGGCACGTAGCTTCACAATCAATTCTATTTCAGTTCAACACCACATTTACACCTACACACATTAGTGCACATAGGGCACATAGTCCAAAACTCAATGCAAAACATCACACATCTCAAAACACCACACAACAATCTAGTGCACCTTCTAGAACCATTTCATGACACTAATTGGCAGCACAATGTAATGTCCCCATTTTGGCTATATGCTTTTCATTTGGATTTAGCCTATTTCCGGAAATCCGTAGGCTAAGCTGAAGCAGAAAATTAGGGTTTCCTCTTTCAGATACTGCTCATTTGGCATTCAGAGGATGTTCTGCAGACTTACTATTTATAGCAATTTGCTATTTTTAGCAAGTCTATCTTTTGCTAGTATCTGTCTAATAGTAGTTCAATCCTTTGCAGTTCAGTATTCAGTTTGGCTTTTTGTTGTTTTGTTGTGAACTTACTATTTATAGCAGTTGGCTATTTTTAGTAAGTCTAATTTTGGCAGTGGCATCATCAGCAGTTCAGCTAAAAGTCATCTTGCTATCCATCAGTTTCAGTATTGGCATTGGTTTTGGTTATCTCCATGAACTGAGTTTTTATACTTAGTCAATTTTATGTTTCTCAGTTGTACCCCACACCTATGAGTAATAACTTCATGTTGTTTTAAAAGAGGGGCCATTAAGGGGGTCAATTATGCATTTAATGATTTATTAAATGCTTTATTGTTGCAAAGTGAAGTTGGACGCCTAAAGGAGGTTGAGTAATATTTTATTATTTCAAAAAGTAAAATGCAAAAAGGTGGTGTCCCTTTTGGAAGTTGAAGTGATTCAACTTATTGGAATTTGAAGAGTCTCTTGTTGCTTCATTTGCCAACTGAAGCCTATATATTGATGTTTTATGATGAGCTGATTATGCATATTTTTGAAGAGCAAAGTTACGCTGCTGGAATGAATCCAAAATCCGGCTAAGGGATAGCTTAGCAAATTTACTCCATTCTTCGGGCCTAAAACTATGGTTCCCTAGATGGTCTATTGGGGATGTGCTTCATGCAGAAGTGCATATTGAGCATCAAAGTGAAGAAATTTGGTGATGTTTTCAGTATTTTGTGTTGCTGATTTTCATACAGCTGAAGATGATTTTTGTATACAGCTCCTTGAGTAAATTTTATTTCATTATGGGTATTTGATCTAACCATTTCTATGCTAAGGGAGATGCTATTTGCAGAAAATCAGAATTTATGAAGAAGTGTGGATTTTTCTAGGAAGGCCGTACCTTTTCTAGGGTCGTACCATTAATGATCAACTTGTGTTGGGTTTTGAACTTTCTGTTTGGTGATTGTTTGGCACCTACAAACTCATGGTTGTTGGTCGTCTATCCTTCTTGAATGCTGCTCTGAGCTTTGAAGTTGATTTGAGGTAGATTTGAGCATTTTGATGTTTCATAGGTTGCTGGTTCAATACTTTCAGTTTGCTGTTTGTTATATCAGATTTATATCAGTTCAGATTTTGGCTTGTAATTTGGTGATTGAGAAGATTTAGAGTTGTAGAAATCATCCTTCAAACATTTGCATTGATTTTATCATTGTAACACTTGTAAATTGCAGATTTATTTCATTGTAAGCCTGTGAATTAGTAGTACTAATCCAATCATTTTAATTGCTGCATTTACTTGTGAATTTTAATGCAAACACTTTAACCCCTGGATGGTTTACCACCAGTGTGGATAAAGAACATTCTAGAAGCTTATCTCTCTTATTTGCAGCTATTTTTATTCATTGTAAAGCTAGTTAGTAGTACTAACGGCTATTTCATTTTATTGCTGCAATTAATACTTGATTACACTCCCACAATTGAGTGGTTGAGTTTTAGAATAAACATCTTTCTTGTTTGTAAATTCCCCCCACAAAATAAGTGGTTGTGTGGACTGTTTTCCCCCCACGAAATAAGTGGAAGAGAGGATTTAATGGCTGGCTTGCCACCTTAATAATGTAATAATCTCACCCACTAAAAAAGTGGAGTATTCCCATTTCTTGTGGATGCTTGCATGAGCAGATGAATTGTACTTTCAGTTCAGTTTATACCTAATGATCCTCTGACCATATGCTATCACCTCGCCCACATTGGGATCTTGGTGAACATTCTTGGTTAGAGTTACTTTCTATGCTAATTTGCATTTGGAGCTAACACTAATCAGTGATTGGTTGCTGATTTGTGTGTTAAATTTTGGGAAAAAAGTTAAGGGGAATATTTCACACAATGAGTGACCATAATTCCAACCATCAAGAGATAAGGCATCACACATGGAAGCTCAATTGTTTCAACTTCCATAATGACAATTTGTCTTCAGAAACATGTAATCTATAAGTGTACATCTGCAACATACATGGAGAGAGAGATATAGGATGGATAGGAAAAAATACACGTCCATACATCTCCCTCAAAAATGTCATGTATAGAATGAACAAATTAATAAAAACATTTTGTTCTAGTTCTCAAATTATTCTCTATCTAAACTTGCATCTCCATATTGCTTTTGCACGCATGCAACACACGGAGCTCCTCATCTAGAGCTGTAATGTCCCCTTCCTAGGCAGTACAGTTGATTCAAGGGTTAGCCTATCATTTAGACCCTCATAGGCTCACAAATGTGTTTAGAGGGACAAATGTGTTTAGAGGGTTATTTTGGCAATTTTCTAGCGTTTGGGAACACTACTCCATCAGTTGATTCAGGGTTTGTGCCTTGGCAGAGACTTATAGAGTCAGTTTCAGGCACTTATTATTTATAGTAAGTCAGGCAGGCAGGAGTTGCTATTTCTGGTAGGGCACCTAGTTCAATTGGTCAGCTCAGTTTCAACCCAGTTTGACAGTTTGGTGAGCAGATAGGGAATATCAAAGCATTTAATGATATTGAGAGAAATATTTAAGTTGTGACTTTATAATATAAAATCAATTATTTAAATATTAAAATATCAATGTAATAATATAAAGTATTTAATACTTTATATTAAAAGGGTGATTATTGATGATTTATTTATTCATTAATCATTTAATGAAAAGGGACGCCATATTATAATAATTTCTCCTAAGTTCAAAGGGCGAATTTTATAATATATTAAATGATTCTTAAGTTGCTTTTTTGGGTCGAACTTTTAAAGAGAGCTTATATTTCACCTCAAAGCAAATCGAACTTCATTGTGAATTATTCTAATTTGTCTTATTCTCTCTCTAAGAGCATTGGGGTTTGTGAAACAAGGGTTTCTGCAAATCATTGGATTTTGGAGAACGTTCCCTCTTCAGAATTAGGCATACTGAGACTGTGAGATACCAATTGAAGCTTGTCAGTTGAGTGGCTTCATTCAGAAGTCATTACAGAGCTTATTGTGAAGTTAATATTCAGAGTTTGCTTCGATTTTCATCAAGAAAGTGATATTCTTGTGCGGCTAGTTAAAATCTACATTTGGCACGATTCCCAAGGAAAGTACGGTTGTATTTATTGTTGCTGATAGGCCGTACCACAACTGAAAGGACGTCTTTCTTCTTCTGGACAAATTGCCTTGCTTTTTGGTTCTTCCTCTACACCAGTGTTGGCGCCTTGACTTCTGGAGGCTTTATCATTCATTATTTGGCAGGAGAAGGCTCTCTACTAGCTGGCCATACCATTTTTGTCCTTCTACAGGTTGCTGCAAGTGTAATCAGGTTTTTGATAAAAATCCAGTTTTCCTTTTTGATTGCATGATTGCCATTTCACATTGTAATCGATTATTGGTTAGAATAAAGATAATCACCATTGTCTAGATGTTAGCTTGCTTCAAGATTAATGGTTTCAACATTTTATTTGATTTAGCATCTATTTTTATTAAAATCGTACAAACCCTCATATTGCACAAAAACCGCAAAAAATTACAAAAACAACAAAACAACAACATAAACCTTCATATTTAGCTTCAGTCAAGGGTTGAGAGACACCTGGTCTCTTACAGTGGTATCAAAGCACAGTTTTCCTGCCATCCTGTGCTTTTTCAGTTTGGTGTGTGCTTTTTCGATGCTTTTTCATGAGTAGAGACATTATCTTCTACAGTAAGGGTAGAGGAACAGGCAGAGTAGAAGATTGGATAGGTCCACCTATTCTAGAAGGTGAGACAGTATCAGGCGTTCTGGGTATACACAGATCCAGTTCTAACAGCAGTGAGAACAGTGTCACTACACTGATGGCAGATCATGAGATTCCGACAAAGAATCATAGGGATCCAGGGAAAGAACATGCCGGAGGTGAGATTTCTGATGACGAGTTCAAATGAAGGCATGATAACATGATGGACATGATGTCCCAATTGATGGGAACGATGAGACAGTATGCTCCGCCTCAGCAGCATTACATTCAGATAGGACAATCTAGCAGGACTGTAGGCATAGATCAGCCATAGGTGTCAGTACAGCAGCAGTTGTCACCTGTCATTCATGAGCGTAGGCCGGGACAACCTACCTTTATTACTAGGGAGGCACCTCCGACTCCGGAGGCAGAGCAACAAGGTCACCGATTAGAGTTTCAACCACCGCATGGTACATCAGTGGCCGACGTGACCAGATTCTTTGGAGAGTATTCGACTTTGGCTCCTGAGATCAGGCAGTCGTTGTCCTTTCATGAGTTTATGGATGTGCATAGACCCACGGGTGGAGGTAGATTCGAGCGCAGAGCTACTCAGTACCAGCCACCACCACAGGTGAATCAGGATCTTCAGCACGCAGTGAGCAAGATAACTTTACCTTATTTTGATGGCTCAAATAAGAGTTCAGCGAGGTCTTGGGTACAGAAGTTAGACAATTACCTATTTTTGAGACCTATGCAGGAGGACGAGGCCATTAAATTTTCCACGCTACATCTTGATGGATTAGCGCATGATTGGTGGCATCACGGCATGTACACATTGGGTCATCACACAGTCACTACTTACCAGGAGTTCACAAATAGGCTCATAGAGCGTTTTGATAAGAAGGATCTAGAACTTTACTTTAGAGAGCTAGCTCAGCTCAGGCAGACAAGTAGTTTGGATGCCTACATTGGTAAATTCTAGAGGGTTGCAGTCATGGTGACAGGTATTTCGGAGAGAAGACTTGTCATTCTATTTATCGAGGGATTATATGAGCCGATGAGAGGTTGGGTCAAGGCATTTGATCCTCCTACTCTTCAGGAGGCGATGAGGAAGGCACGCAGTATGGAGCTTGCAGCACCTCGTAGCAAGTTCTCTTCAGGCTCCACATCTTATTCAAGGCCTAACGGATCATTCGACAGGAATAGAGCAGTTGACAAGAAGAAGGATCCACTTGATCCACAGAGAAGGAATGCACCACCCTTTGACAAGGAAACATTGAATGATTTACGCAAGAAAAAGTTATGTTTTTGGTGCAAGGCACCTTATGATGAAAAACATGTATGCCCTCTTCGTCCTAAAGCCAAAAGTAACCAGATGGAGTGGTTTTATGAGGGTGAAGAGCAATCTGATCTGTCAGACCAGCAAGTTGATTTAGAGCATTCAAATGAAGAAAGGTCTGAAAATGATGGTGAAAATGAGGGAGGAAAGAAGTTACAGGAGGCACATTTGACTAGTCTTCAAAGAGATGGATCTTTTAGGCTACGTGGGCTCCTAGCAGGTCAGAAAGTGATTACTCTACTTGACACTGGTGCCACTCATAATTTTATAGATGCACGGTTGGTAGAGAGACGAGGCATACAGACAGAGGAGTTTGAGGGTATTCGAGTCAAGGTGGCTTATGGTACACTCTCAAATGTGATAGGAGAATAATAGCTCTTCTGATGCAGCTTAACAACTATGAATTCAAGGCTGAATTCTACATTGTGAATATGGGAGATATTGATGTGGTACTTGGGATGGCATGGCTTCACGATTTGGGTGAGTTCACACTCAATCTTCAAGACATGGAGATGAAGTTCAAAGTAAATGGAAAACCACATGTCATAAAAGCCATCAGAGAAAGTAATTTGAGAGTGGTATATTTTAGACGGATGGAGAGGCTCATTCGACATGATATGGTGGATTGGGCTATAGAGTGTATGTTGTTACCAGCACAACAGGAGCAGCAGAAGGTTGAGTACCATCCTGACATTTAGGTACTGAGAACTAAACACTCTAAAGTGTTTAGTGATATTCCACCTGGCAGACCTCCAGATAGGGGCATCGAGCACATTATCGAGTTGGAGGAGGGCGCAAAGCCCATTATGATCACACCCTACAGACATCCGAAACGCCTCAAGGATGAGATAGAGAAAACAATCAGTGAGTTGTTGGCTATGGGGCATATTAGACCTAACAAGTCACCTTTTGCTTCATCGGTTGTATTGGTGAAGAAAAAGGATGGGTCACTACGAATGTGTATAGATTACCACCAGCTTAATAAGAGAATAATAAAAAACAGGTACCCTATACCCCGCATCGATGAGTTCAATGATGAGTTGCACGATGCTATCTTCTTCACGAAGATTGACTTGAGGTTCGGGTACCATCAGATTCGAATGAGGGAGCAGGACATAGAGAAAACCGCTTTCAGGTGCCATTGCGGTCACTTAGAGTTTTTGGTTATGCCTTTCGGTCTAACCAACACCCCTACTACCTTTCAGGCTACAATGAACAAAGTTTTTAGTTCTCAGCTGCGGAGATATGTGTTGGTTTCCTTCGATGACATTTTGGTGTACAGTAAGTAATGGGAGGAGTATTTAGCTCACTTGGATATAGTTCTGGGTATTTTGGCTGAGGAGTCCTTGTATGCCAAGGAGTCCAAGTGTGAGCTAGGCATGGCTGAGTTGTATCTTGGGCACATCATCAATGCCAAGGGAATCAGTATGGACCCTGAGAAGGTTCGAGCTATAGTAGAGTGGCCAGTACTAGAGAACCTTACCCAACTCAGAGGATTCATTGGGTTGTGTGCCTTTTACAGACGATTTGTTAGTGGGTTCTCACAACACGCCGCACCCCTTACTGATCTGACAAAGAAAGGGGCATTTGCTTGGTCACCGCAAGCTCAGGAATGTTTTGACAGATTCAAGGTGATTATGACTTTGTGTTCAGTTCTAGCACTATTTGACTTTACGAAGTCTTTTGATTTGTATTGTGATGCCTCAGGAGAGGGCATTGGTGTCGTATTGATGCAGGAAGACACCCTATTGCTTTTGAGAGTAGAACTTAGGGGTCCTGAGAGATTTTATAGCATTTATGACAAGGAGATGTTAGCCATTATACACGCTTTGGCTAAGTTCAGGCAATATCTGGTGGGCAGTAAATTCAGTGTGCGTACAGATCACAATAGCCTGAAACACTTCCTTGGGCAGCGAGACTTAAATGAAACGCAACAGAAATGGGTTAGTAAATTGCAATCGTATGATTTTGATATCACCTTCATTAAGGGGAAGCAGAATGTTGTAGTTGACACATTGTCTCGCAGACCTCAATTGAATGCTATGGCACAGATCTCTGAGGATTGGAGGCACAGGGTTATTGCAGAGTATGCTAAGAACCAATGGGCTTCTAGCATAGTTGATGGGACAAAGCAAGATAGTAGATACACCATTGTGAATGACTTGATCATTTACAAGGGGCGGATTTTTCTAGTTCTAGATTCAGAGTTGAAGGATACAGTTCTGAAAGCCTTTCATGATCTTCCTATGGCGGGCCATCCCGGTTATTTCAAAACATATAAGTTGGTACGGGAACGGTTTACTTGGAAAGGGCTAAAGACTGATGTTCTCCAGTATGTGCGAGAGTGTGTTGTTTGTCAGCAGAACAAACAGGAGCACACATATCTTGTCGGCTTGCTTCAACCACTTCCGATACCTGACAGGAAGTGGGAATGTTTATCAATGGATTTTATCACGGTCTTGCCAAAAGCCCAAGGGAAAGATTGTATTCACGTGGTTGTTGATCGGCTGACAAAATATGCGCACTTCTTTCCGATCACCACTACATTCATAACATCGCAGACTGCAGAGCTCTTCTTTAGAGAGGTATTCAGGTTACATGGTTTACCTCGGACTATAGTTAGCGATAGAGACAGTCAGTTCATGAGCAACTTTTGGCAGGAGTTGTTCAAACTTTTGTGGAACTGAACT
This sequence comes from Sequoia sempervirens, assembly GCA_007258455.2. Lineage (NCBI taxonomy): Eukaryota > Viridiplantae > Streptophyta > Pinopsida > Cupressales > Cupressaceae > Sequoia > Sequoia sempervirens. The sequence continues at coordinate 37,436 of VDFB02324137.1, read as the reverse complement.
AACACCTAGTACCAGCTACCATCCACAGAGAGATGGGTAGACGGAAATCGTCAATAAGTGGGTGGAAGGATATTTGCGTAATTATATAGCTGGACAGTAGAGAGCTTGGGTGAGGTGGATATACCTCTGTGAGTATTGTTATAACTCTACTCACCACATGACCATACAGATGACGCCCTTTATGGCATTATACGGGTATGAGGCGCCCAACTTGTTGGATTTGGTGTTGAGCGATAGCAGAGTGCCCAACGCAGGTGATATGTTGTAGGATCAGCAAGATATTTTGAGGTCTCTCAGAGATAATATTCAACGGGCACAAAATCAGCAAAAGCAGTATGTTGATCAAAAAAGGGTTGAGCGTTCCTTCGCAGTGGGTGACATGGTGTATCTCATGTTATAGCCTTATCGTCAGTCCACTCTACGGAAGAGTGGTGCAGAGAAATTGAAACCTCGTTACTATGGTCCATTTCAAGTCATCAGACGAGTGGGTGAGGTTGCATATGAGTTGGATTTATCGGCGGATAGCAAGGTTCGCAACGTGTTTCACGTTTCTCGTTTGAAGAAGGCGTTGGGTCAGCATGTGATTCCCTCTCCAGTACTGCCACCCCTTGATGACGAGGGGAAGTTGATATTAGTGCCTGAGGCCATCCTCAATGTTAGAGAGAGACATCTTCGGAGGCAGGTTATCAGAGAGTATTTGATTAAATGGAGAGACTTGTCGGTTGAGGATGCTACATGGGAGTCGGAGGAGATTTTACAGCATCCAGAGCTGAGATTGCTTGAGGACAAGCAATTTTAGGGAGGGCGGACTGTAATGTCCCCTTCCTAGGCAGTACAGTTGATTCAGGGGTTAGCCTATCATTCAGACCCTCGTAGGCTGACAGATGTGTTTAGAGGGTTATTTTGGCAGTTATCCAGCATTTGGGGACACTACTCCATCAATTGATTCAGGTTTTGGGCCTTGGCAGAGACTTATAGAGTCAGTTTCAGGCACTTACTATTTATAGTAAGTCAGGCAGGTAGGAGTTGCTATTTCTGGCAGGGCACCTGGTTCAGTTGGTCAACTCAGTTTTGACCCAGTTTGACAGTTTGGCGAGCAGATAGTGAATATCAAAGCATTTAATGATATTGGGAGAAATATTTAAGTTGTGACTTTATAATATAAAATCAATTATTTAAATATTAAAATATCAATGGAATATTAAAAGGGTGATTATTGATGATTTATTTATTCATTAATCATTTAATGAAAAGGGACGCCATATTATAATAATTTCTCCTAAGTTCAAAGGGCGAATTTATAATATATTAAATGCTTCTTAAGTTGCTTTTTTGGGCGAACTTTTGAAGAGAGCTTATATTTCACCTCAAGGCAAATTGAACTTCATTGTCAATTATTCTAATTTGTCTTATTTTCTCTCTGAGAGCATTGGGGTTTGTGAAACAAGGGTTTCTGCAAATCATTGGATTTGGAGAACGTTCCCTCTTTAGAATCAAGCATACTGAGACTATGAGATTCCAGTTGAAGCTTGTCAATTGAGTGGCTTCATTCAGAAGTCATTACAGAGCTTATTGTGAAGTTAATATTCAGAGTTTGATTCGATTTTCATCATGAAAGTGATATTCTTGTGCGGCTGGTTAAAATCTACATTTGGCACGAATCCCAAGGAAAGTACAGCTGTATTTATTGCTGCTGACAGGCCGTACCACAGCTGAAAGGACGTCTTTCTTCTTCTGGACAAATCGCCTTGCTTTTTGGTTCTTCCTCTACACCAGTGTTGGCGCCTTGACTTCTGGAGGCTTTATCATTCATTATTTGGCAGGCGAAGACTCTCTACCAGCTGGCCGTACCATTTCTGTCCTTCTACAGGCGGCTGTAAGTGTAACCAGGTTTTTGATAAAAATCCAGTTTGCCTTTTTGATTGCATGATTGCCATTTCACATTGTAATCGATTATTGGTCAAAATAAAGATAATCGCCATTGTCTATATGTTAGCTTGCTTCAAGATTAATGGTTTCAGCATTTTATTTGATTTAGCATCTATTTTTATTAAAATCGCACAAACCCTCATATTGCACAAAAACAACAAAACAACATAAACCTTCATATTCAGCTTCAGTCAGGGGTTGAGAGACACCTGGTCTCTTACAAGAGCATTGTCCCCTGGACCACCTAGGATCTAAATCACTCATCATTGCTTATCTTGCTCAAAGAACGTACTACATCACAAGAGGCATAGCAAGAAATTTAAAAACTGAAAACTCTTTTCAAATTTGCTTCAATGCCTAGTTTTTCTCCCGTTTGTTGCAATTTCTCCCTTCTCTTTTAAAGAATGAATTTATTTTCAGGTTTTAATATTTTGAGGAGGGAAGTAATAGGCCAAGAGGAGTTAGAGGATGCCTCAGCCTATGTTTTCCTTTTTTGTAATGTTTAAGGGTTGTTGATAATGGTTTGGCATCCCTTAATAGTTTTTGCAACCTTTTGTAATGTCTAGTTGACCTCAACAAAACTCAATGGTTGCCAACCTGAGATGGTTCTATGGATTCCAAGGAGTCACTAGGCCATCCACAAACTATGCTAAAATGCAGCATGTTTGCAGGGATGAAGTCCAAGGTCAGGATATATCTTGATAAATAAAAGAATTGGAGGGCTCTAGAAGAAGGGGGTTGGGTTAAAAAAATAAGGAATGTTGGGGAACATTTCCTATACATACCCAATACATGAAATATATGGGGATGACCGTAAAAACATAGGGAACATGTCCCCATGTTCCAGTAATCATTTCTCTCTTCTCTTTCTTAAAAGGGAACCATGAAACACAAAGACACAGGAATCAATGATTGAGATCGACAGCTTTGGAAAGGCATCATTGATGTATTTTGATCAAGAGAATGACTACAAAAAGGAAGGAGACTTAAAATATGTTTTCCCCCATTTGACACATATCCATGTATAACTTCTTTAGTTGCTTTGAAAGATCAAAGCTGTATGAAGTAATTCACATGGAAGATATAAGGTTATCACTGAGGTTAATAGATCAACTGAGAGTATAATGTCATTGGCGTACACCCACTAGTAATACCATATCTTGGATGTCACATAGCACAGGTGCAATTTAGAGACCAGATAGCCTATGTGTAAGCTCCATACGTTAGGGGACCTCTTCTTCAAAAAGGAAGTTATGGTCTTCCTAAATTTTGTGTGAAATGCTCTTCAATCTATGTTTTAACATATATTTACAATGTTGGTCAATGTCTGGCTTCTCAGAACATTCTATAATGTTTTACTTTATCAATAGGTCACTCTTTAAGAGAGTTCTCTCAAAAAACTCATCTGTATTGTCAGAAGAAGGTTAATGCTACATTTATGGAATTACATGTTTCTTCTCTTTGCAATATTCAATCTTTACTTAACTTCATAATTCCATCATTGACTTCATTCTTAAATTTGTAATTGCATACTTATCTAAGAAAATAAAGATTGAAGAAGCCAACACACCTTTAACCTTTGAAACAACTTCTTTAACTTCATTTGCATAATCTTCATGGATTAAATACATAATCTCATAGTGACGAGCTGCACAGCCATGGCAATATACACCAGTCACAAAAGATAAGTGACAGTTTGGGAAAATCCATATTGAAAGACAAAATATCCATTAGCAAGTGCAATGTAATGTAGAGTTTTCTACTCAAACATTGCAAATAGCAAATACAAATGAATTACAAATTGATTTCAAAACAGTTGAACAGTCTGAAACATGAGAAACCATTATAGAGTTAGAATTTAAAATTAGAATGAATTAATGATTATACCTGCCAACCTCAAAATCTTTTCTTTTGAGACAAATAGCACAGATATACATAAAGTCTCATATGCCAAAAAGTAGTTGCATAGATCAAGGCTATATGTCCCTATCGAGAACCAAAACAAACCCACTGATCAATGAGCCAGATAGTTTGTGACAAAAGCATCCTCCTGACAAAAAGAAAAAGACTCTTCACACTCTTCCTCATAATTTCAATATCTATCTTTTGGAATTCTGTAACCACTTTTTCTAGTAGTTCCATGTGGAGGAAATGACAAATGAGTGTACAATCAAAATATGAATTTTGAGAAGGATGATATCAAAATAAAGTCACTTTGATAGCAATTCCTCTAATTGCATATTGAAAGAGCATCTTTCCCATTTACAATTATCCAATAAGAATGCTAAAGTGCCTATTTTAACCGGTCCTATCTCAACACAGTTCGGATTTTACATGTAACAAGCTTTTGGAAGAAAACTGTAATAGAATATTTGTTGCATTAAAAAATTTCTACCGAGGTTACTTCCAAAAGCTTGTTACATATATTTCATGGACTATGAAAACCTTATGTCTTTAATTCAGATCTTTGTTTTTTTTATTTTTCTAGATGCATTGCTTTGCATCTTCTACTGAGGTTGGTTTTGTTTTAGGAATCACGTTCAGTCTTATATAAGGTCATGGATGGGAAACAGCCTGGCAGGTAAAATTAGATTCCTTTCAAGAAATGATAGGTATAATGATGTTCCTTAAAGGAAAATTTAAAAGGAATTCTGACTCTGTGATATGGCAGGAACAGTGATGGTTGTGTGGTAGAACCACAACCCATGGCTCATATGATGGAAGCAAGCTTTGCACTATAAAGATTTTATGTGGCCAAATTGATAATAACAGGAAGGAAGCACTCTGTTCCATAAAAAGTGACCCAAAGTTTCAATGCTTTTTGTATTTTGTCTAAAGAATCAGAGTAAATAGAAGCACATTTGAGAAAATGTCATGTCCCCAAAACCATAACACCAAAATACGAAATACTAAAATGCTAGATCAACATCAAGAATATAAATATAAAGAAATGCAATTTAAAATGTCATTATAATTATAATTATCACCGATAATATTATAATTACAATAGTCAAATATAAAATATAAATAAATATATTAAAATAAGATTATATATATATATAAAATAATGACGCGCATGTCCTTGGTTAAAATCAATGGAACCTAATACAGGCCTAGGGCTATTAAAGTATTATACAGTTCATAAATATTAAAATATTATGCAATTACTATCGACATTCGGGTGCTAGGCTTGATAATTCATCGCCGACTAGAAGTCACGACAAAACCCCATGAGACTGCTGCCACCGCTGTTCTCCACCTCCATAGCATCGATTCTACATAATCATATAGTGGGATTCGAGGGATTTGGAAACGCTAATATCAGACTCTGCAATTTTTAGGAACAATATACATCAATTAGGATATGCAGAAATCTGCAAATAGTGGTATTTGGAAGCCAAGCTCTATCAAAGCACATATTGAAGCAAACACTTGAGATTTCCGCCACATATATAAGTGAATAATGTCCAACACACTGTGATTAGTGTCGATCAGTCATAAGGGAGTGTATAAAAGATTAAATCGGCTCTTCATTGGTGTGGATTTTGCATGAGACCGGGAGTCTTCCTTAAAGCCACCTGTTATATCAATAGCTTCCCAAAATAGTAGCTTGAGAATTACAGTTCGTCCACAGGTAATCTCCAGAGAAGATAAGCAATTATCATTAATAAAAAGGTGCATCACTTTAAAGTGGTGCGACTGACACAAAGGACATGTCCCTTGATCTAACCGGGGGTAGTAAATGAGGAAGGCTTCAAAGCAATAGGAGGAGGAGAATTGGAGAAGGGAATGCAGGAAATCAAAGGTGCTTTAGAGAACCATTGATCCTCCAGATTGACTGCAAATCGATTGAGGACATTTAGATATTCAACCACCATTGAGTCGCAAGGTTTAGTAAGGCCATATCAGAAACAGCGAACTGAATAGGCACCCACTCATCCTAATCTATATACGTGCATAAGAACAGATATAGAAGCCAATAATCAGGTTAAGGAAGTCTTGAAGGCTATCATTTAAAGCTACTATTGAAACCATTAATCCTAGGCCCATTTGAGTATTTCAGTTTGAAGATCAAAAAAGATCTAAGGTATAAACCATAAGGGACATTACAAAAAGAAGCGTTCAATAGAATCTACAGTAGAAGACCAGACACGCTGAATCAGGTGAAGTCATTCACTTAGCGATTAACATCTAGCATCTCCAAGTTTCAGAACTAGGTTATCATGTTATGCATTATTGATTACACCCTCCAAGCTATATAGTAAATGCACCAGACCATCTTTATTGCCCGATCTGATCGCTTCTATGTTGTGACTGATCATTGAAATACTCAAGCCGATAAGACTGAACTCGATAGACCATATAGGGCAAAGAATCTGATAAGTTAAGGTTGCTGCAATTCTATCTCTTGATTCATTGTCTTTTTAGCAAATGCCTGTCTATGTGTGCTATCTATATATCAGTAGTAGGAAATGTTGATAGGACTACCGACTAACAATATGCAGATATGTGAATGTTTCTCCATTAATTTCAGAATTGAATATACAAACTAGAATTGCTTATTTGATCATTAGTGCAATGATTTCTATAGTATGACCATGATTATAATTGTTCGAGGAATAGCCTTGGTACTGACTTAAAAAATCAATGATGAATGCCAATGTATTTGACTGCTTAAAGATTGTCTGAGTGTTTGCAAACCTGCTTGGGAGGAAGGGCCTGAGAAAAGTGGTGCCTAGAAACCCAACTCAAGATCTGCCCCCGGAACCCAAGGCAAGGATGGGCCATGGATGAGTGGAAATTCCACTTAAGATCCACCCAGTCCAAAGGCATGGGTGGGCCATGGAGGGGTGGGGGTCCCACTCAAGATCCGCCTAAATCAAGGAAGAGATGGGCCTGTAATTATCAACCCCCTTTATATTTTGTTTTTGTTTTCTTCCACTTTGCTGCTTGCTGTTTAAGAGTTTCATGAAGTGTTTTGCATTGCTTGTGTAGGGTGTACATTTGCATTTGAATATTTAAAGTTGTGCATAAACAAAACATGATATGAAGAGGAATAAGAACTAGAAAGAGCACCTTCCGAAAACTATGATATTCTGATTTCTTTTCAACAATATTTCAGTCATGCAAGAAAACATCAATATCAGATTTTAGGCTTAATCAGACCTGGAAAGTAGTGTCTATCAGCAATATGAAGGCTTCAAGAAAGCTACGCTCAACCTTAGACTCCAACCAGCTGGAATAAGTATTGAAACAGCAGCAAGAGACTTCCAAGACCCACGCCCAGCAAGTATCTCCCTTTATCCTCCTTGTAATACCAGCTCCAGGTAACAATACAAAGGACATCCCCGCCTTGAAGTTCGATTCTCTTCATAAAATTGAAACCCTCACTAAAAAATCCTCAAACTAGCTCTGTTTGAAACGCTTTGGAAGGAGGCTTCTCTAGGGCAAAACCACAATGAAAAACTATCTGTAAGCAACCCTTAGAAATCTGGAAATAAGCAGTAAACTGGGCGCCTAGGCTGCAGGAGGTCGACCTGCTGTAATAAATTCCAAACTCACCCAAAATATGCCAACAAATACACATTTGGATCGCCATTGCAAACGTCTTCCATTGCTGCAACACCCATTTGGAAATAAAATTTCTTCTCCGTGATATGAGTTAAAATGTGAGTTCAGGCCATAAATGAAAAATGCCCAGAAATCCACAAAATCACTTCCAAAATGAGTTTAATCATCACCAAAATCAACTCCAAGATTTAGCAAGCCAAAACCAATAATTCCTCTTCAAAATATATCAAAAATCTTCATCTCTAAACTCAGAAATCTGCAACTTTGAAGCTCGAATGAAGCTCCTGTGTGAAGCCTCCAATATCCTCTCCTGATGTGGTCTTTCACACATGAAGAAAGGTGTCCCTGCAGAGGTTTTTGTCTCAACAAGTCAATCTAAAACCCTCAAAGCCCAAGCTTCAAGAGAACTGTATGGCCAAATCAAATCCAAACATCCATATGAAAATAAGCCTCCAAAAAGCTTTTTATCAAAGCTTCTCGAGCAACCCTATAATCCACGCCAAAACTCCAAAGCTTTGATTTTAATTCACTTTTAAATATTTTACCTTCATTAGCTTGGGCGCCCAAAGTAAATGCCTCAATTAAAAGATATGACTTTAAATCTTAGCTTCAAAATTAGCCTTTTTATATTAAAAAATTTAACTCATCTCTCTTTTAGGCGTCCACCCTTATTGAGCATTCTAAAACACTTTAGAAGCTTTAAAAACAACTTAAGTTGATTGTACTAGGCACCATGGTACTTTTTTTGTCTCCCTCATGACCCTCAACAAATAAATTTAATGTCACTTTATAAAACTCAATTTCGAAGGAAATATTAAATAATAAATGTCTCAACCTTTGAAACTGATGCCTCCACTGAGAAATGCTGCTAAGGGACAACCCTGACTGGGTCCAACCTGCCCTAGATGACTTACTATTTTTAGAAAGTCCTAAAAATAGTAAGTAGCGCTTTGAAACTCGAATCTGAGGGAAACTAAGGAGCTCGAAAGGGCTCACTGAGGACAAAAGCACAACAGCAGACCCCCTGCTAAAAATAGCACTTACTAAAAATAGTAAGTGTATCAAAAACAACCCAACTGAAACAGGACGTCGTAAAATGGGGACATTACAGGGCCATGGAGGGGTGGTAGGCCTAGACCACTTATAAGCTCCACTGGCTTCCCCCAGTAGGTTAAGTGTCTTCTGAGGTGATGACATGGGTAGAGAAAGCAGGTACAAGTTGCTGAGAAGAGAGAGTTGTGGTATACAATCTCTTGGGCTTGGCAAAGGACTTCGGGCGGATCTACCCATGCCACTCCTCCTATGTCTTAATAATTGCTTTGAGATTATGTTTATATTTGGATATCTAGATATTAATGCTAACAAACATATGTGTTTGTGGAAATATTGTTCATATGGTGAATGCAGGGTTCAGCCGGGAGTACCCCATTGAAGAATTATCCAATTAACGAAGTGAAAAAACCCTAAACCTAATCAACAAGCAAATTCTAGGGCAAAATAGGACTAGGAACATTAAAGGAAAGGCAAGGAACAGAATCCCAATGCAACTTCACAATCAAATGAAAGATCCAAAACATGGAGAGAAGACCTAAAATAAGAATGCCCCCAAGGTTTACTTGGGAGGGGTAGCATATTCTCCCTGAGAAGATCAGTGCAATTCTTATCATCCAAATGATAGAGAAGAATGAAACCAAAAAATAAGAGCTAACTTCTGCAAAAAATGAATAATCCTACATATGTGATTCAAATTTCAACGTCTAGCAACTAGGAGGATGTGGAGCATTGCCCAAGCATTAGAGAAGATGAAGCCATTGATAAGAAAGCATGAATGTTGGAAGTTTCGTTCATTATGAGCTTTTTTTTATGCTAATAAATTAATAATAAAGATATTTGTTCTACGTAAAGAGTTGGACCATTTTTTTAGGTTGATGGGCCAACCCTTATTTTTATATAGCAAGTCCTCTAACCTACCTTTTCTATTACTTACATGGTTGCTCAACCAATGCACATTTTGATAGATGTATCTAGGTTGATAGGATTTCATGTATGTGTATAAAGTAATTGACCCACATGCAAAAGACATCCCATATGGGGAAAGTAGTCATAAATAGCCATAGGCCATCAAGCCTTAAAATAGTCTAACATTTTCCACCTTTAGAACAATTTCTTAACCTCAAACCTTGAATAATTTTACACATAGAAGCATAAATCTGCAAAAAATCCCGATTAATCGCGATTTTTAAAAAATCTGCAGGCTGGACAATTTTTTCCCCGATTTTTTGAAAAAATTGTTGACTTTTTGGTCAATGATTTTTTTCCGTTTCAAACTGCAAAATCTCCAAAAAAACATGTTTAAAATCTGCAAAAAAAGGTGAATAAAATCGAGCTGATTTTCACGCAAAAAAAACCATGAGACCATGGCTTGTTGCTTATTATTATGCTTTGATAGATGTTTTCCAAGCATCCATAGCTTGTTTGAAAGCACTTGTTTTAGGCTTTTAGCCATAGCAGCAAGGCAATGAACTGTTTGATAAAATGCTTTGGTAGACATGTATGAAAAATGCGGTAGCATAGACAAGGCATGAACTGCTTGAAAAAATGTCTCAAAGAAATGTAGTCTCATGGTTATGGAATGCCATGACGAATGCCATGACAAGCAAATTGCTATGGATTGTCATGGCATTCCATCAACGTCGAGACGCATTTCTTTGAGGCATTTTTCAAACAATTCCTGCCTTGTCTATGTTATTGCTTACTATTATGCTTTGGTAGATTTTTTCCAAGCATCCATAGCTCGCTCGAAAGCACTGTTTTAGGCTTTTAGCCATAGCATGAAGGGTTGAACTGTTTGATAAAATGCTTTGGTAGACATGTATGAAAAATGTGGTAGCATAGAAAAGGTAGTGAACTATTTGAAAAAATGCTTTAAAGAAATGTGGTCTCATGGTGATGGAATGCCATAACAAATGCCATGACAAGCAAACTGCTATGGATTGTCATGGCGTTCCATCACCATGAGACCACATTTCTTTGAGGCATTTTTTGAAACGGTTCACTGCCTTGTCTATGCTATTGCTTACTATTATGCTTTGATACATTTTTTCCAAGCATCCATAACTTGTTCAAAAGCACCTGCTTTAGGCTTTTAGCCATAGCAGCAAGGCAGTGAACTATTTGATAAAATGCTTTGGTAGACATGTATGAAAAATGTGGTAGCATAGACAGCTGTCACCATCTGATATTTATGCAGTTGTTGTATGTTTTGTGCAATGTAATCAGCGATATGAATATAACCAACAAAAATCTATTTTCTATAATTCATGGATTGAACTCTGTATTTTGTTTGCTCTCAATGTCTGTATGCTATGGAAATGCCATTAAATTTTTTTAAAAAGTAGTTTCTGACTGTTTTTCTTCAATTTTTTGTGTTTTTTTGTAAATCCGATTTTTTCCCGATCTTTTCCCGATTTTTTCCCGATTTTTTCAAAAAATTCTGAACTTTTGGTTTGCCGATTTTTTCCCCGAACGATTAATGCTGCTATGATTTTACATGCATGCCTGTGTGTGCATATTTATGTGTGTGCACACATGTATTGGAAATGGAAGAGCATAGAAAATGTTGAAAAATTAAACCATGATTGTACAATACTAACACCAAATAATAATTATAATATTAAGTTATTCTGGATGGTTACCCATACATCACAATATGGCTTTTATAAAACCTTTTCAAATCATAACTACCCAAACCACCGATAGCTAACATGACACTAACTAAACATTTTAACTACTAACATCACTATGTCACTAAGGTGACTTTATTACAAAATTTAAACCTTATTTTCCAACATCTCTTAAGTTTTAAAGTACAAAAAAAATGCAAACCAATAATAACTTTGTATTCTTCAAAGTTTTCTTATTTTTGAAAATAGTTTTTGGACCAAGTAGAACTCCATCAAGCTGCCCCATAACCCTTGTAAAGGTGTAGCTCCCAAGCAGAATTCCCAAGTTCCTGAATTCCACATCCCCAAACTCCCAAATTATTGGAAAACCATCCATGCCAAGCTACATTCATAGTGCTCCATCAAGTTGTCTCATGACCCTCATAAAGGTATAATTTCCAAGATCTACAAACTCCCGAACTATCAAGTTAGTCATCCATGTTGAGCTTCATCTGCACAAGATATTTGCTTGTCTTCAAAGTGTGGACTTTTGTAATGTCCCCTTTATGGATGGGTCAAAAAATATTTCATTATCTTTCTTGGATGAGGAGTGACCCATTTGGGGTTTTGAAGGGAGGAAAAAATAAGTCAAAAAATAATATTTTATTTGGGGCGCTCAAGGGAGATATTAAAATAATATTTAAAATTTGATTTTGGCACCAAATATTTTAATAATTTTTTATTAGAGCTGGGCGACCCCCTTTATAGGAGCTATAAGGAGAAAATAAATAAATACTTTTGAATTATGAAATTGGCGTACAAATTGAGGATTTAAAATATAAAATAAAAGAAAATTTTAAAAAGAGAATTTGGCGCCCAAATTGGGTGGGCCAATTTGGAGAGTTAAGGAGGAAGTTGCTATATATACAAGTTTATTGGGGAGGTTTTGATATCATCGTGCATTATTCTTCAGTTTTGATCAGCAATTTATTGCAGCTATTCCAAGCACGAAAACCCTTGCGAATTGTGGGTGAGTAAGACGAAAACCTAGCTCATCATTGGAGGACTTTGTGATGGAGGTCTACTTGTGCTTCAACAGCATTTTATGAAGGAATTTATACTCAGATTTTCAGATCAAATTAGGCAACTTGTGGAGGGCAGATTTGGTGATATTATTGCCTAGGGTTTCACCCTAGAGTGGAGTGCCCAAGTTGGAGGTAGTGCGACTTGTTTAGGGAGGCAAATTTTGGCATCTTGGAGGATTTTGGTGAGCTTTCAAGGACTGCAAACCCTCATCTATAAACCAGTAGGTCAGCGCACCATTTTGGTAGGGTTTGGAGGCTTTTTCATCAATAATTTGCATTCATCATTGCATGTTTTCATAGATGGAGCAGTTCGCCCAGCTAGGGTTATTGTGGAGCAGCATTTCATACATATTTTGGCTTGTAATTAGGGTTTCTTCATAGCAGCAAACTTCTGTAATATTTTTGGGCATGTTTGGAGCCCATTTTGTGGCGAAATTGCATAGACATTAAGTCTGATTTTTGTAGCAGCAGTTTGGACAAACTGATAATCAGATTTATTGAATGTTGGATGATCATATTGTTGTTTCATATTGCTGGTTACACTCACATTTGAAGATAGTCATATTTGCTATATTATTTGAAGCATTTTGGAGAGATATATGTTGTTTTTCATGCTTGTTTTCAAATCAAATATTTCATATCAGAAATTAGGGTTTGAGCGGAAATTTTGAAGTACAGAAATTAGGGCAGAAATTTGGGTTTCAAAAATCAGATTTTAGGGAAAAATCCTATTCGAGATATTTCCATGGTATCAAAGCTTTGATCCTGCCAGCTTAAGGGTCTTACATGCAACCACCTTTTCAGTTTTACTATCATAGAAGAACAGGGCAACAAGTTTCACAACAAGAAATGGGGGAAAGTCCAAGGAGGAATGATCAGCCTTGGGAAAACTTTTTGCATACTTTTGCCCAACAGCAATAGCAAGTGTTGCAATATTTTCAACAGCAGATGGTGGCAGCAATTGAAGAATTGATGGTAAACCTGCATACCTCAAGAGTAAACAGTAGTGCCAATAACATGGGTGGAGCAGCTACCTATACAATTGGTGGCAGCAATTGAAGAATTGAGGATAAACCTACATACCCCAAGAGCAAACAGTAGTGCCAATAACAACATGGGTGGAGCAGCTACCTATACAAGGAGAGCCACTACTACAGTGTCAGATAGGCCACTTTGGCCTACTTTTTTGCAAAGAAGAGAAGTAGCATCCAAGGAAGAGGAAGAAGCACCTATGTAAATGATGATGTGATGATTGCCTATGATGAGTACCAAGCACTTCCAGCTGAGGTTAGGACTGCCATCAACTTATATCAATACATGAACCAGCGGAGGAATAAGAAGGGTAAGCAAGAAAGGCATCCTCAAAGGCAACACAAGGAGTACAAAGAAGAATTGAACAAGATTCCTCTCCCTAATTTCGATGGTAGGACAAGTGCTAGAGCGTGGGTACACAAGTTAGATACATTCTTGAGGATTAAACCCATGTCAAAAGAGGATGCAATTCAATTTGTAACTATGCACCTAGAGGGAGTAGCTTATGATTGGTGGCATCATGGGCTTGTGACACAAAACCATGCTATGATTCATTCTTATTAGGAATTCACAAACAAGCTCATTGCAAGGTTTGATAGGAAGGATGTAGAAGTCTACTACAGGGATTTGGCACAATTGAGACAAGTTGAGTGTGTAGATTCTTACATCAATGAGTTCCAACAGATTGCAGTGATGGTACCTAATATGACTGAGAAGAGGGTGACAATATTATTTGTGGAAGGATTGGATGATAACTTGAAGGGTTTGGTGAAGGCTCACAGGCCTAGTACACTTGATGATGCTACTCAACTTGCACTTGATCTTGATATTACTCCACCATTTCAGCCACCAAAGAAAGGTTTTAGAGAAGATAAACCATTTCAAAAAAGTGATAACCAACCTAAGTCCACGCCTAAGTCCACACCTCCTAAGTTGGACTTTGATACAAGGAATGAGCTAAGGAGGAAGAAACTTTGCTTCACTTGTAAGGAACCATGGGAATCAGGACATAGATGCCTTGGGAAAGGAAAAATACACTACATTGAGGGTCACTCCCGACCTTGAGGATGATGACATCCAAGACACCACTTCAGAAAGTGATCATGAGGAGCCAAAGTTGGAGCTAGATACCAAGGCACAAGGTACTATTTTTTTTCTTTCAGGTGTCCGTAAGTATCATCCCTTTTACTTGAGGGGAATTGTGAGGGGGCAATGGGTCTCACGTTTAGTGGTTCGCAGGCCTAGTACACTTGATGATGCTACTCAACTTGCACTTGATCTTGATACTACTCCTCCACCATTTCAGCTGCCAAAGAAAGGTTTTAGAGAAGATAAACCATTTTAGAAAAGTGATAACCAGCCTAAGTCCACACCTCCTAAGTTGGACTTTGATACAAGGAATGAGCTAAGGAGGAAGAAATTTTGCTTCACTTGCAAGGAACCATGGGAACTAGGACATAGATGCCATGGGAAACACAAAGTACACTACATTGAGGTCACTCCTGACCTTGAGGATGATGAAGTCCAAGACACCACTTTAGAGAGTGATCATGAGGAGCCAAAGTTGGAGCTAAATACTAAGGCACGAGGTACTATTGCTTTTCTTTCAGGTGTTTGTAAGTATCATCCCTTTTACTTGAGGGGAATTGTGAGGGGGCAACGGGTCTCATGTTTAGTGGGCAGTGGTGCAACACATAACTTCATTGATGAAGGTTTTGTGGCTAAGAGAAGATTGCAACTAGAAGAGTTTTTTGGATTCAACATCATGTTGGCAGATGCATTCAAGATGAATTGCACTAGGAAGATATCCCAATTGGGCATTCAATTGGATGACTATTCATTGGTTGATGAATTCTATGTGGTTGGCATTGGTGGAATTGAGATTGTGTTGGGAATCCAATGGTTACAATCACTTGGTAGATATGTTTAAGACTTCCAAAGGATGGAGTTAGAGTTCATATCAAAAGGAAAGCAAATAGTGTTGAAGGCTATCAATAATGGTCCACCAAAAGATATGACAGCCAAGAGGATGGAGGTTCGGGACAACCTTGAAGCACTCATCATAACTAGAGAGGCATGTAATTTTCAGCTAGATACACCTCTTGGACCAACACTTGACATGGACATTCAACAAAGGATGAAGACTTGTTTGAGTCCCTTGAAGGCACTACAAAGAGGTATGATGAAAGTTCTAATTTTCTGTTTTATGACAGCAGTCATATTTCTGTGCATAACCACAAGCTAGCAGCTATTTTACATGAGGAGAATGGCATTGAAGGATCTCCCAATGATGACACTCAAGATGTGAATTTCAAACATAAGGAATGTATTGTGGATTCAAGCCACAAAGGTTCTGATTTTGTATACCATACTATGGAAGATGTAAAGAAGACACAAGATATGTGTGAAGGGTGGTTGCAAAGAGCTAGGAGAGCAAAGATGTTGGCTACCCAAGCAAAACAACACTTGCAAGAGGTCAAGGAACGTTGTAACCAGCTAGATCAAGGAAAGAGGCAAAGGGAGTCACACCTTAGATCTCTATTTCTTCCAAGGGAAGAATGCATAATGGTGGATCAAGCAAAGGAAAAGTCTCTTGAAGAAAGCAAGCAAGAAGAGTATGCAGATTTGGGTGGACAAGTGGAAAGGTATGATTCAGAAAAAATTGTTAATGTATCTGATTTGCATCATGAGTTGCCTTTGTTTAAGGGCCCCTTGAAGGCCCAAACCCTAGCAGAGATGAGAGTAGTTGAGCATACACTCAGTGGATCAGCCACTAGTGCCAAATGTTCACATGGAGAGGGTGACATAAGTGATTCAGTTTATGGTGATTCATTGGTCTTTCTTGAAGATGAAGAGTTGGTTAATGATGAAGTGCAACCCTATCATCATAGTGATTCTTTGGTAGCATTGTAGGCTGCCCTATTTCAAAGATTTGTGATGCATGCCATAGAGACGCTTGCCTTTGTTGGGCATACTTGGGAAGTGAAGCTGCACTTTGACACAAGGTATGGAGGTATTGCTATAATGTTTGGTTTTGAGTTACTAATGTTTGTGTTTCAGCTAGACTATTTCATAAAGATTGGAAGAAAGCATGAAGATATTGGCATTCCTACCCTAGTTCATGAGGACCCACTCCATACTTTGCTAAGAGGTGACTGTTCTACTTTATTTCACATGGAAATCTCACAGGCTACTTGGAGGACAGCAGTTGTTTGGGCGTTTCGGAGAGGTTTGAGTCACCTCTTCATCATTGGGGAATGGCATACAGATGATACTCTATCATCATATGGCATTGGCGATGGTATTTGCACTCATTTGGGTCTGATTTCCAGTTGGAAGGTTGTTGTTCTGATTTACATCAGCAGCCAAGGAGGGACTGATATGTTATTTTATGCACCTACAAGGGGCATCTTGCACATTCATGGGGAATCCTTCGAAGTTGGAGAGTTGGTTGATGTTGATAGTTCCTTGAGATACATCTATCTCCTCAATTTTAATGGATGTGGTAGTGTGATGATATGGGATCCAGGTGGTGGTATGCTTGACATTGCTTGAGGACAAGCAATCTCGGGAAGGGAGGACTATAATGTCCCCTTTATGGATGGGTTAAAAAATATTTAATTATTTTTCTTGGATGAATAGCAACCCATTTGGGGTTTTGAAGAGAGGAAAAAATAAGTGAAAAATAATATTTTATTATTTTATTTCTAAGTTACCGATTCGTTTTTGGATTCGGGTACGGGTACGCGAATCCGGTACGGGATTCGGCAAAAAAAAAATTTTGGATTTGGGTACGGCTTGGGTACGGCAATACAAAAAACATATAAAAATCAGAAATATATACATATTTGCAGTAGTAATTAAGTTCAGAATACACCACCATATTAATAGTCTAATAACATAGCAAAAATACATCACCACTTTCATAGTCACTAAGTCAAATATTAAAATATTAGTGATTACTCGATTGTCATGATATAAAATTATAAATTAAAGTTCAAACATAAAATGTCAAACGTTTACAATCAGCCATGGCCCATTATTGATCATTGATCAATCTGAATCATATGGGTCATCAGTATCAAACAAACTAGCATTATTAGATGCTACATTTTGCGTAGAACCACAAATAGCATTCGTGGCACTCGCACAAGCACTGCCACTAGCAGTAGCAGTAGCACCGACACTACCACTCTCACGATCAGTAGCTGCTTCAGGCTCATACTCATCATCAATATCAAGTGCAGCTAAGTGACTTGTGGAAGCATCCAAGTCAAGCTGCTCTGGCTCAATATCCCACCTCCTTGTGTCTCCTTCTTTGTAGGAGGTTTGCTTGTGTGTAAGGAGGCGCAAGTTTGAATGCACATGCACCAAGTCCTCTGCCTTTTTTGAATGCAGCCTATTGCGTTTTATTGAGTGGATGAAGGAGTATGTGCTCCAATTCCTCTCTGATGAAGATGAACTAGCAACCTATTAAGAGTCAAGACCAAATTAAATAGTTAAGAGTTACAAAATTTAACTAAACAAAATTATTAATTAATATAAAATTATAAATTAAAATTAAAATTACAAACTATAAAACTTACTTGGGATAAGATTTTTATTGCAATTGGTTGGATGTGCATGTATTCTTGCCCATGGAAATACCACCAACTATGACCATCTACCCTGTACTTGTCTCGAAGAGCATCAAGATTTTGAGCAACACTACCGGAGCATGCAAAAGCCATGAACTCAGCCCTCACTCGATCACGTTGGTCACGATCAGTGAAGAGTCTCCGAATTGCTGCCTTGTAACCTTGAGCCACTTCAACATCCCTATATGGAGCAACTCTTGATGTAACAGAAAGAAGCTCAGGACTATAATATTTGGGACTCAATGCAAAAGCAAGAAGATGCAATGGAGTGGTCATTTTGTTCCATCTATCAACCATGATTTCCTGTAGCTCTTTGAAGAACTTTTCATCAGGATCTTCCTCTTTTGCATTGATGATGGTTTTCATCTTCTCAATCATTGAGTCGATACCATCATATACTTCTCCCAAACAAGGTCTATCCATGTCTGTGTAACGGATCATGCTCAGTATAGGCTCAGTGAAACTGACCAGGTACTCAACACGATCCCACCAACAATCATCTAGTATCCTTTGCCTGATCCTATTTGCCCTTTCACTGCTAGATTGCTTCCATATGGCCCAATTAGGGCTGATTACCATGGCACAAAGTGCCTCACGAACCTTTATAAGTCGTCTCAACACAATTGTGTTGGAGGCAAAACGGGTCTCTGCAACCTGTTTGGAAATCAAAATAAAAATTAAAATGTAATTTAAATTTACAAAATCAAAATTTAAAATTAAAAGAAAACTAAAAATTTAAGAATATTGAGAATTTCAATTAACTTACCTTCAACAATTCCAATTTTGAGAATTGTCTAAATATTCCTTGTGTCATATGGTGGTTGGTGACAAACATCTGGATGTCTTCGCCCTCAGCATACACCTGTTTGATCCACTCAATTTTGGATCCAATTTTTTGTAGCATTAGATTGAGGGAGTGGACAGCACAAGGTGTCCAAAAAATGTGTGGATACTTCTCCTCAATCAATAACCCAGCAGCCCTACAATTTCTGGCATTGTCGGTTATAACTTGCACAACATTTTGATGGCCCACATCTTCAATGGCTTGGCAAAGGATGTTAGCAATAAATGGACCATCTTTCACCTATCCCTCACAATCCACTGCTCTCAAAAACATTGCCCCTTTAGGGGACACGGCAATAACATTGATCAATGGGCGATTTTTTGCATCTTTCCATCCATCAGAAACGATGGTCACCCCTGTTTCAATCCATGAATCCCTTATGGGCTTCAAAGAGTCTGCTACATGTTTCACCTCTTTCTCCAATAAGGTGCAACGCACCTTCTCAAAACTTGGGCCCTTATACCCCTTTGGAGCCTCATTAATAGATTTCACCATTTTTTGCCAATATGGTGAACGAACAACATTGAATGCCAATCCATTGGCATAGACACATCTTGCTATGTCTTGATCAGCAATCTCTCTTGCCTCATTCTAAAATGAAACTTCCAACGGTCCCTTAGATCTTTTATTTGATGAGGGCACGGTTTGCTCTTGAGGGATGTTTATAAATGGATGGCTTTCTGTAGGTGGAATATAAGTAGGTGGTGTAGGGGGTTTCATGGATTGAGATCCTTTCTTCAAAGGATGGTTTTTTTTAGCACTAGTAGCTTTTTGATCTGCTTTTTCTTGCTCAGCAATATATTTCAACACTATGTCATCTGCAAGGCCTTTGCCATCACCTTCTGGAGGTCCCGGACAAGGTTTGATGCCAATATCAGGGATACTACACAAGTGGGCTTTGACTCGACTGTATGAGCTCGTGTATTGAACTTTGCAATGACCACAAATCCAAATAAATACTCCACCACCTGGACATTGTTGAACCATTTCTACATATTTCCAAAGGGGAGAGGTTGCACTTATTTTGAAACGAGATTGGCCTGAATTAGAAGCAGATGCCATTGTAATACCTAAGGGCCAGGGCACAATAGATTGAAATAATTTTGGTATTGAAATTTGAAACTAAAAAGCTTAAAAGAATGAGAACAATCAACAAAAGTTATAGTAATACAATAAAAACAAAACTAAATAGTTCATTTGTTAAACAGAAACTTAAAAAAAATGTAAAAAAAAAATCAAAAAATTTCAAAGAAACCTACCTTTTTTGAACAAATCTTGCTCTACAGTCTTCTTGAATCTTGGCAAACACTTGCAAGTGCTTAGGAATAGCACAGCAATCAACCTTGAACCACCAACGATCAGCCTTCAACTCTGTTCGAGCTTGTGCAAGCAAAAGAGCAAGTTCAGCAATGGAGGCAAAAAAATTCGTTTTTCTTTCACAAATTGTTAAAATGAAGTTGTTTTTACCTTTTTAGTGTGTTTGGAGGTCGAAATTAGGGTTGCAATGAATATTTTAATGTTTAGAAGTCAACATAAGGTCAAACAAACAATAAAAAATGATTAAAAAAAGTCATTTTTTTTCAAACTGGGCTTTTTGACGCGAAATTCGGCTCGGATTTGGCTCGGATTCTTCATGCCGAATCCTGGAAGAATCCACAGTGAGCTGAAGAATCTGATACGTATCCGCAGGCCAAAAACCGAATCCTGGACGAATCTGTACCGTACCGTACCCGAATCGTACAGTATCGTATCCGGAGGCTAGGTATGGCGAATCGGTAACTTAGTTTTATTTGGGGCACTCAAAGGAGAGATTAAAATAATATTTAAAATTTGATTTTGGCGCCAAATATTTTTATAATATTTTATTCGAGTTGGGCGACCCCCTTTTTGGGAGTTATAAGGCGAAAATAAATAAATAATTTTGAATTATGAAATTGGCGCCCAAATTGAGGATTTAAAATATAAAATAAAAGAAAATTTTAAAAAGAGAATCTGGCACCCAAATTGGGTCAGCCAATTTGCAAAGATGAGGAAGTTGCTATATATACAAGTTCATTTGGGAGGTTTTGATATCATCGTGCATTATTCTTCAGTTTTGATCAGCAATTTATTGCAGCTATTCCAAACACGAAAACCCTTGCGAATTGTGGGTGAGTTCGATGAAAGCCTAGCTCATCATTGGAGGACTTCGCAACAGAGGTCTACTTGTGCTTCAATGGTATTTTATGAAGGAATTTATACTCAGATTTTTAGATCATAATAGGCAACTTGTGGAGGGCAGATTTGGTGATATTATTGCCTAGGGTTTCACCTTAGAGTGGAGTGCCAAGTTGGACGTAGTGCGACTTGTTTTGGGAGGCAACTTTCAGCATCTTGGAGGATTTTGGCAAGCTTTCAAGGGTTGCAAACCCTCATCTACAGACCAGCAGGCCAACACACCATTTTGGTAGGGTTTGGAGACTTTTTCATCAATAATTTGCATTCATCATTGCATGTTTTCATAGGTGGAGCAGTTCACCCAGCTAGGGTTATTGTGGAGTAGCATTTCATACATATTTTGGCTTGTAATTAGGGTTTATACATAGCAGAAAACTTCTGTAATATTTCTGGGTATGTTTGGAGCCCATTTTGTGGCAAAATTGCATAAACATTAAGTCTGATTTTTGTAGCAGCAGTTTGGACAAACTGATAATCAGATTTATTGCATGTTGGATGATCATATTGTTGTTTCATATTGCTGGTTACACTCACATTTGAAGATAGTCATATTTGCTATATTATTTGAAGCATTTTGGAAAGACATATGTCATTGTTCATGCTTGTTTTCATATCAGAAATTAGGGTTTAAGCAGAAATTTTGAAGTGCAAAAATTAGGGCAAAAAATTGAGTTTCAAAAAGCAAATTTTAGGGAAAAATCCTATTCGGGATATTTCAACTTTCATACTCAACTATCCATAGTTACAAAACTGCCAAGCACCCCCCACCCCCTTTCTCCAAGAAGGGACTCAAATGTGTGATGAAACACACACTTATACTAAGACAGGGGAGGCAGGTGTGAATCAGTCTAGGTCAAACTTTTCTTTTTCACAACTTAATCAATCACAACAGTATAACTTCAAAACTTAATCATCCATAGCAATAGCATACATGCAAGAACTAGCAATTAAGAACACAAGAAGAACACACAATTTTAAGTGGAAACCCTTATGGGAGAAAACCATGGAAAATATTGTTTGCATAAACCTTCTTACAAATTTCATAGGCACCAACCCGTTGGAGACACCAATCCCCACCACTAAGCACCAACCCAACAAGAGACATCAATCTCTTCTAATAAGAGGCGCCAACCTCTCGATCTCCTCAATTAGGAGGCTCCAACCTCCAAATGAAAGTAATGTTTGTCTTCTTGAGTATTACTATTTTTGCTTCAATGTGCTTTACAAATCTGCCTTAATGTCTTTTCACATCTACTCATAACAGCATTCAAATCTACTAAAACTTCTTCCCAAAATCTGCCATAAGTTAGACCAATGCCTTCCACAAAAAGGGTTCAAAATTGCTCTCATAAATCTACTCAAATACATTCTACAAATCTGTTTGAATAACCTCTTATTTCTGCTCTTCATATGAATAATATTCCTTGAAAATTGATTGTTTTTACCTCTCTCTCAACCCTCTATTTATACTTGCCAAAAATGCCTCTTCATCCAAGGGAGGCAACTCCTACAAGGGGATCGGCCAAAACAACAATAAATTATTTTTATTTATTTTATTTTTTCTTGGCCAAGATGGGTGCACTTCTCAAGGGGGTCGTCCCTCTTTTCAATATTTTTAATTTTAATTTTAAACCCACTAAAGTGGGCGCCACAAAAGGAGAGGTCAGCCCAAATTAAATATAATTTTTATTTTTATTTTTATCTTCACAAGATGGGCACCAAACTTGGATCCGTAGGTCGGCCAGCATAAATCACCTTTGACATCAATGATCACAATTTTCCATTTTGACATCAATGACAACAATTTTTCCAACAATGTGGTTGTGCTTCTCAAATAAAGTACCATCTTTGAGCAAGAAGCTAGCTCAATAAGGAGAAATTCCTCCAACCTCCAGTGTTTGCCAACCTTCTCTTTGACCTCTCTTAAGCTTTAGCGGCAAAGGCCATACAATGGCCCTCCCATGCACCAAGATCCTTTGTTTGTTTCACTTCAAATGGTGCTATTAATCCCTTGCTTTTCGAAAGGTTTCAACCATCATTAAGTGGAATGGAGGCATTGAATAAAAGAATAAAGCTTCTGTTTATGATAGCCTATACAAGTAAATTAGCATCTTATTCCAACAAGAATCAGCAGCATGATCACCTCTGCACTTCCCTGACCACTATCCACACAGTCACAATCAGCAATGTTGAAAACAAATCAAAATTATAAACTAAATTCAATGCCCAGCCACCAAGCACGGTTGATTTTGAAACAGTTAGCAATTCCTTACAAAAGGCTGCTACCTCCAAAGATATTCATTACTGTTTAAAACTGGACAAAGAGCCACCAAATGCCCTAAAATGTGCTCAATGCCACCCACAATTTTTTGTTGCACAAAGCCTGCAAATTGCAGCCTCAAAATCTTTAAAATGTGACCTTCAAACTTACCAGTAATTGATGATTTTCTACCAGTCCTAAGAGCCTGTGATTTATCAGATGTCCTTCCTTCTTCTATGTGCAAAGTAATATCATTTATCTTAGAAGCACTATTTTGGAATCTTCAGATATGCTCATAATTAGAAAAGATTGCAGATGTTCTTGCATTTGTAGATTTTGTTAATAGCTCTTCAAATATATAAATACCAAAACAAAAATCATAACACTAAATGAAAAATAAATACAAAATTAAATTTGATGCTGCAGACTGAAAGGAAAATCCAGTGGCATTCATCCTTCCTCGAAGACTATTCCTCTTGCTTTCTCAACCTTCACCCAAGCCAACCATTGTCATTATATGCTATGCCATCCACACCCAAAATTAGAAAGGTTTTTTACAGTTAAAAACAAAAGGGATTTCTCAAAACAAGAATGCAACGTGGATCTCCTAATTCAAAGCTTAACAACTCCACAGTGACAGGATCAACAACTGCCCTCATACCATATTGGAAATGGAAGAGCTTACCGAAAGCTAAAAAACTAAAGCATGATTGCACAATAATAACACCAAAAATTTATTATAATATTAAGTTATTCAGGATGGTTTTCAATACATAACTACCCAAAACACCTGACAACTTACATGACACTAACTAAAAATTTTAATTGCTAATATCACTAAATTGTTAAGGTGACTTTATTGCAAAATGTAGACCTTACTTTCCAACAGTCTGTGTGTGTGCGTACATATATGTGTGTGCATGTTTATGTGCATGCATGTGGGTGCATATGTATTTGTGTGTCTACAGTATCAATTAAGTTTATGATTGCTCACCAAATTTCTTTTCCCTCAACATGAATGAAACAGTTGGCTCAAAACATTTAGCAAGAGCTTCTACAGAGTTTCTCTAGAAAAGCTATGGCAAACTGTCATAGTGTTAAAATGTCTTTGGATGGACCACAGACAGCAGTCATGGTGCCTTGGTTATTTGGACCTGAATTGGCATCCATGCATTCTCAGGAAGTACTCTTCTCTCTAATATGATGTTCAAATATTTTCAGCTGTATTTTCTGTTTTGTGGTCCAATTTTCCTAAGGAGAAACAGTTCTGTTCCTAGCTTTCATCAGTTACAGATTACTGCTCTTTGGCATTTAAGGATTTCATTTCTTTGGAAGGAGAAATTTCAGTTTTTTCCAGCTATACTACAGATTTTTCAAAACAAATTTGTACAATTATTCAGATTTTCTTTCTAGTTTTAAAATTTTATTTCAATTTCACCTTCATCGTGAGATTTGAATTCAACTGGAGAATTTTAGTTTCAATCATAACATCTTCAGGAGTATTGAGAAACAAAAACAAAACCAAACATCAGCGAAAATGATTATTAAGATAAAAGCAGGAAGGAAAATTGCTGTTGACAACAAAATATATATAACGGTTGAAATTGTGTCCTGGGGTCTAATAGAATTAGGGCCAGGACTTGGAAGTAAAGTAGTTTCCATTGCATTCTAAAAACTAAATAAAATGGTTGGCTCATTCTGTGGAAAATCTTTTTGTATCAATTGAATCTGGCAATTGAGCAATATCTGTTCACTTATTTGCTCAATGCTTAGGTTCCCATGCAAAGCGTCTTATCATAGAATTATATCCTCTCTCCATTTTATAGAGGGGCATATCAAAATTCATTTAGAATATTTAAGGGAACTCATCAATCTAACAGCCAAAAAGTGCGCAATGAGTTTATGTAAGTTACCAGTTACTACAAACCAGACTCATAAAAGTGTAGTTCACATTCAATGTCACTATGCCAAATCAAATATTGTATTTGTCTCAAGTTAAGAAGTAGAATATTCTGTGAAACTGAAAAATATTTTCAGCCTGCAGGAAGGAACTTACTTATTTCGAAATCCATGTCACTCTCAAATTGAAGTTCTAAAGATTTTACGAGCTCTTCTGCACTCAAGTAGAAAGAACAAAGTTAATGCCTGCCAGATAAATTGTGGCAAATATTATTTTGGATTGCATCACCATGCCATGAATAAAATTTGAAGACAATAGGTAATTGCAAATGCATTTTTAACCACCCAGAATTAAGCAGCAAATGGTTTTAAAGCCAGAAAAAGCGTTGCATGCAATAACTGGTGTAAATAAGCACTCAAGAGAAACGGAATGCCATTGAGGGTTCTCCTCAAACTAGCAACTGATCAGAAGGTATGACTCTTGACTTGAGAAAAAGTTTCAAATTAATTTATTTCACCAAAGACAAGCAGGCCTTGTGCTGATCTAGTAAAAGACTAGCAGTATCCCACACTACTACAAATATTGACCTAAAAAGTCCACAGTAGGAAAAACATGAAGGAAATTCAAGCCATCATCCTCTAATTATCATTGCTAAAAGATAGATGGAAACAAAAAATATGAATTTACCTTCATCTGCAAAGTCAGGAACTTGTGATTTCTTATTAGCAGCTTTCCTCGATTTCTACAACAGAAAAAATAGTTTTTAAGCACTAACCACATTAATAAAGAAGGAAAAGCACTCATGCATCATTCTTTTAAGTCTGAACCATGTAACACAAACATATATATTGTGACAAGTACAGCTGCTATTCTGCCATTAACAAAAGCCATGCAATATATTATATTACCTTATTAGAGTAAATTTGAATTTCGAGTAACATGCAGGAAAGGACACTAGTGATTGTCTCAATATGATATGATCACTTTCCAGAACACTGCAAGTAATTTGTAAAGGAAGCTTGCAAGTATCTATATGAGAAATGGAAGACAAGGAAAATCATGAGAAACTTCAAGTGAGTACATAAAAGTAAGAAAATAGGAAGGACCATTGGAGAAACAGGATGAGAAATTTAAATAGAGGTAAGGAACAATTCTCAGACATTCATCATTGTAGGGTAAAAAGTTCAGCACTGGCAAAACATTCTTGCAGAATAGCATAGAATTCATATTGAAGAAATAGAACATTTGATGGAAAAGGATCATTTTATAAAAGAAAACTAAAGAAGCAATAGAAGTTGGGTAGCAACTGGTCAATCTATCCACAGACCAAAGCTTGGATCTAAATAAAACTCCCTAGAGACCTATTACTTACATGCTTAGAAGACCAAATGATCCTCAATGAAAATAGCTGTTGCTTTTGCAATTAATTCTTATAATTTTAAAAGCATTAAATAAAGTGTAAAGCTTCTGGTAGAAAACTGTCTATATCTTTATTTGCATCAACATTTTAGATCACGTTTGATTCAAGGAGTGTGATTTGAAATGTCAATGCAAATAGAGCTGTACACAGTTTTCTACCAAAATCTTTACAATCGATGTCATGGAGTGTGGAAATATCACGTTTTTAAGCATTAAATAATTTCAAAATTTTATTAAAGAAGACCCTATCAACATTTGTAAGTTTTCCCTACGTCCAAGTGTAAATGGAGTTATTACATAATCCTGATCTGTGATTTGAGTCAATAATCCTAATGATGGTTCACAAAATATGCCCAAAACATCATGTAGAACTCTTTCTATGCAATTTATTCCTGAAGCTTATTTCACAAATGATGAATTAGTTTGTCTACTTAACAACTTGAGTGAACAAATAATGATGCCTTGGACTTCACATGACAAAGTTGTAAGATGATGTGAAGAATAATTTAGAAATTATTAAGGCCCTAAGGAAAGACAACCATTGCAAGACATCACTCGGCATCAAATCAATTGAATCATATCACTAAACAGGAAGACTACAGATTTTGGATATAAATGGGAAAAAGAATAAAAAACTTTATGGAAAGATGATATGTACAAACTGGCTACAAAGAAGGTCTGTGAATAGATCTAGCTTCAAAGTTAAAATATTTAGAGATGAAGCTACAAGAGTTTTGTCAATCTTATTCCAAATGGAAACTATGGTATTTACTACATGAGGAATCAGATGTTTTCAAATGCCACTTTCTTCCTAATGAGTATGGTGCTGAATTCAAGATAAACTCCATAAGCGATGACATGGAATATTTTCTGTATAAGTCTTTTTTTCTCTGAATTTCATAATATAGCTGGCTTTGCAGTTTTTGTATCTATACAACACTGCCTTGTGGCCTTTAAGGCTTGTACAAGGTGATTGATTTTTGTAATATCTCTCTTCTTATTAAAATAACTTCTCTTTTTAATCAAATAAGATATGGAAAAGAATTTTTAAACTCTGTTTCTGGATGTTATGTCCTCCTAGAGATTGTTAGCAAGAGTCACCCTGCCTTTTCATAACATGCATCTGTAAACAATTATGTATAATTTCAACTAGTATAATAATAAGTTATCATAAATATAAACAATGTGGACTCTAGAACTGATGAATGACAATGATAAATCCATGGTCGGAATGCCTCTTATATATTATCCTTTTTGTAATGGAAAATAAACTTCATATTTTGTGTTGAGAATTACTTTTTACACCCCACAAAATCCTTGTACTTTTGGTGTGGGTGGACAGATGGAGAACATTGACAGTAAACATCTATATGAACATATTACTGTAAAATAATTAAATGAAAAAGAGTCCAATTGGTGTAACTAAGTAGCGATAATGGGGTGTTACCACAATGACAAGTTCAATTCTGTTATTAAAATGAATGCACAAAGATTGAAAGAATGGTATGGTGCACACTCAACGTATATATGCTTGTATTTATTATTGCACAGGGAAGTTAAATTGGTGGTTGTAACTTCCAATCTATAAGTTACCCTTTAGATATGTGTAACGTGTTGTTAAATCATAAAAATAAGCACTAAATGCTTATGTACAAACTACAAAGTATAGTGATAGTCTAACATTATATAATATCTTTGCCTCTACTACCATCGTGTAAGTTTATCTTCTAGGCATAGTTGATGTGGTGTCATTACAACATTAACATAAGTAATAAATGATTGATTATGCATACAATCAATAGTTTAGCATAATATTATATCTACTACCCCCTTAGTATCTAAACCGGAGAGCTCCAATTTTGTCCCATTTTTTTACAAGATAAAATAGAGCCAAGATTAGATTAGAAGACTACTCTTAAGATGTTCAATAGAAGAGAGCTAAGTTACCGGATTCGTACCCACAGGCCTCGAACCCGGTTCGGGTACGCACCCGGTTCGGGCTCGTCTGTGGGTTCGTGCTGGGTACGCACAGGGTGCGTGCCCAGCACTGTGGGTTCGCCAGGGTTCATGGGTGCACGAACCCTGGCGAACCCACAGTGTTGGGCACGCACCCTGTGCGTACCCAACACGAACCCGTGCGTACCCAGCACGAACCCAGGCGAACCCAGGCGAACCCATGGGCCAAGTCAAAAAAAAATGGGCCCAAACATGATTAAAAAACATTTTTTTAAAAAAAAAATTCCCCCTAACCCTAAAATGGCATTGATTATAGTATGTACTTGATCATTGATCATTTCATAGTGATGATTTCCATTGTGATAATTCAATGTGTAATGCAGAAGCAAATCTGGGAATCAATACTGAGCCATTCCAACTTTCAAATATGATACACAATAGATAACTGCTTAGAAATTAATATCAGACCTGTACATACTCAGAATAACCAACAAAGAGCAGATCACAGTATTCCAAAACTATGCCAAACCACAGCAATACAAACTAAGCTTATATTTGCAGCAGAAACATTACATACAACGACCAGAATTGACAACCACCTCAAAAATTTGCAGTAGATAACAGTATGACAGATAATCAACATTACAACATTACTCTCCACTCCATAGACTTGACGTGACAGTACTAACAGTAAATCTGATGACCCAAATCTGAAACGTACTACTCAATATTGGACTGAGTTTACCAAGCATATTCAGAAATACATATTCAGACTTATTGCAAGAACTTCCTGTGTTCTGTTTAGAGCTGATGTATGAAGTTATTCCTCAGAAAATTAACAGCAGATAGAAGAAAGTCTGTACTCAATCTGAGACAAGGTTATAATCTTTTACAACTTCTTACAGTCTGTTTGTAGCAGCAAATACATTGATTTATAACAGCAGATAATAGAATGAACAGCAGTTACAAGTAATACAATGAGTTTGTAAATATCTCAGACCTGGGAATGTGTTTGCAGGGTAAATGTATGATGAATCTTGCTCGATCAATAATCAATGATCGTGAATATTTATCTTTAGCATTTGGCATTGATCAATGATCAAGTATCATACTATGAAATGATTTAGTTTTACAATTCTGTATATTTCTCTTTTTTTTTTGTATATATAATAAATATATATATATATATATATATATATATATATATATACACACGCACCCATACGTACCCAAACCCCTAAAAAAAATTTCACGTACCCACGTACCGGGTTCTCGTACCCGCACCCGTCCCCGAACCCGAACCAGTAACTTAGGAAGAGAGAAATGTCTCCAATATCTTCTAATCTAGTCATTAGATTAGAAGACTACTCTTAAGATGTTCAATAGAAGAGAGAAATGTCTCCAATATCAACCACTTGTCATATGTAGTGATGATGAATCTCAATGTGCTTTAAGTGAGCATGATAAATTGGATTCTTTACCAACTCCAGAACACCCTAATTGTCACAAAAGAGCGGAATTGTTATAGTATATGGAAGTTGGAGATCACACAAAGTTCAATGCAGTCATACTGCTGTTAGTGTTTTATAGCTTTGGGAGATATTTTCTCTCAAATAAAATCAACTCAAGGAAGGTGGGCCTTTGTTTTATAAATAATAAAAAAAAATTGTATTTCTCTAGGTTGGCCCTAGAAAGGAGGTCGCCTAGTTTGCTATTTAAAGAGGATAGAGTCCTCTCATTTGTGCATCCAATCAATTCATTCAAGATCGAATCTTTCAACAGCAGATCTTTCTAAGCAGCAGATTAGCATTAAGGAGAAGAGTCAAATACTTTGAATATTCATGAAATCACACTATATACAAGTGCAGATCCATTGTATTGTATTCGGCCTTTCTAGGGCCTGATTTTGTGTGCTATTCCTACACTTATTATTTTGATTTATGAGAGAATATCTTGTTGGGTTTTTCTCCCTCGAGTAGGAGGGTTTTCCCAAGGTAAATTACTGTGTTCATTGTTGTGTTTTCTACTTATTGCATTTCTGATCCTAAAACTAACACAGTATCAAAGCGGGTGAGAATATCTTGTTGGGTTTTTCTCCCTCGAGTAGGAGGGTTTTCCCAAGGTAAATTACTATGTTCATTGTTGTGTTTTCTACTTATTGCATTTCTGATCCTAAAACTAACATGGTATCAGAGCGGGTGAGAATATCTTGCTGGGTTTTTCTCCCTCAAGTAGGAAGGTTTTCCTAGGGTAAATTACTGTGTTCATTGTTGTGTTTTCTGCTTATTGCATTTTTTATCCTAAAACTAACATGGTATCAGAGCCAGGTTTAGAAAAGATCTTATCAGATATGGCAGAAAGCAATGTCAAAAGAAGTGAAGTTTGTGCAAGGAGTTAGCGGGCGTTGTTTAGCACTGATGTCGAAGCTTCTGGGGTGTGTAAATACTCAATTGATGATGGAGACACCAGCCATAGAAAGACTGCGAGTGAGTTTGGAGGTTGACATGGCCTGTGTTAGGAGCGTTGAGTGTTGAGGGTCTAGGACATGAGGCTGATATGAACTTCTGGAGGTCTGCAAGCAATTTCAAGCTTCAATTTGACCTTGGCATGCATTTTCCTAGGTCTGAGATTTCATTGTAACTGCACTAAATATTATTGCTGTTCAATCTGGACAATAACTTGCAAATCATTTGTTATTGGTGCTAAATTGACCTCTGAAAATGTGCTCAATGGTGCAAGGATGATGAGATGCAGTATTGGATCTCTTAGCTATATATTTCGAAGTTGATGGTATTTATTCTGAGTCTTGTTTTTTGCATGAAGTCGTGACATCCATTCTAGAGCAGATTTGATTCTTTGCTTTTGAAGCCGAGTTATTTTTGTATCAGCTTGTGCTATTTTGCGGAGAAACATTGTGCAGCTGAGTCCATTGTTTTGAGGCATGTGTATATGTTCAGACACAAGTGTTTCAAGTGGTGTATGCTGAGTGTTATTGTTTCTATCTGCTGGAGCAGTCTTATTTGGGCTGGGCGAGAAATTTACGTTGCAAGAAGTGAGAATATCACAGGTCAAAGACTCCACCTTAATGCTGGCTTGTTTGGGCAATGTGTATGCCACAGGCTGGACATGTTCTTCAAAGTATTCTTGCTGAATCTAAAGTGAATAGAGAAAGTGTTATCCTGCTATTCTGATCTGTGAAGGAGCCTTATTATTGCTGGGATTGTCATATCTATTACAGCCAACTGGCAGCTAGCACTGTTGACACTCGTTTTAATACCTCTTCTAGGTCTTGAAGGCTATGTGCAAATGAAGTTTATGCAGGGTTTCACTGCTGATGCAAAGGTGGTTTATGAGGAAGTTAGTCAAGAGGCAAATGATGTTGTTGGAAGTATTCAGACTGTTGCCTCCTTTTGTGCAGAGGATAAGGTCATCAATCTGTATAATGAAAAATGTGCTACTACCATGAAAGGTGGAGTCAAGCAGAGAATTATAGCAGGATATGGTTGTCAAGAGAAAAAAAAAATGGCTGCAACTAAATCAACAAAGATAAGTTCTATTATTCCTTTAATTGTTCTATCTAATGATATTTGCTAGATGACTACATGCTTCATTTGCATCAGGGTAGTTTTGATTTTATGAACTATTATTAATCTCTTTAAAATCCAGGATGGATCAAGGAGCAAAAGGATATTGGATTATTTGAAGATATATTGAATACCTCATTATTTGAGGTGACGATTCTTGGAGATTAGTCAATGAGGAGCAGGAAGCTCCTATGGATATGGATTCATCCTTCGATTACACTCTTGCCATTTAGAGGGAGTTTAATTCCAGGCACGAGTTGAGATCATGTCCAGGAAGAGGATTTAAGGTTTTAAAGATCAGTCAATGGAGGGAAGTTCACTTCCAGAGGATTTCTTTGCAATCTCTGTATTGAGGCAAGGATCAAGAGGGAGTTTTGTGTTCAGCAAAATGGAGTCCTATGTCTAGAGGAACTAGAGTGACTCACCGAGAAGAAGTGAAGGTGTTAGCTAAGTGGGTTGTAGTATTGCAAGGCCAGGTGCTAAGTCCTTGGAAGACCTCTTACGTTGCTGAGAACAGAATTGCACAAGACAATCAATCTAGATTTGACATTGGTAGCTTTGCAAACCTATTCAAAATAGGGTGATGTGGGATGAGGTCGAGGAGGACAGTCCTGGACTCTAGCAAGTCAGTAGTGCTGGAGGTGTGTGTTGGAAACTGTTCCTCTAAGGCAAGCATTGCAGGCAATCTTGGACGAGGAGGTCAGGAGGTTGATGCAAGTACTTGGAGCTTTAGAGGGAGCCATATCATCATGAAGATTTGTTGTAATGTATATTTCTTTGAAACGAAGAAATATGAGGTGAAAGCCCTTGTAGTGTATATTTCTCTAAGACGGAGGAATATGAGGTGAAAGCCCTTGTAGTGTATATTTCTCTGAGATGGAGAAATATGAGGTGAAAGCACTAAATGCTTATGTACAAACTACAAAGTATAGTGATAGTCTAACATTATATAATATCTCTGCCCCTACTAGCATCATGTAAAAATCTTCTAGGTATAGTTGATGTGGTGTCATTACAACATTAACATAAGTAATAAATGATTGATTATGCATACAATCTATAGTTTAGCATAATATTATATCTACTACCCCCTTAGTATCTAAACCAGAGAGCTCCAATTTTGTCCCAATTTTTTATAAGATAAAATAGAGCCAAGATGTCTAGTCATTAGATTAGAAGACTACTCTTAAGATGTTCAATAGAAGAGAGAAATGTCTCCAATATCAACCACTTGTTAAATGTAGTGATGATGAATCTCAATGTGCTTTGAGTGAGCATGATAAATTGGATTCTTTACCAACTCCAGCACACCCTAATTCTCACAAAAGAGTGGAATTGTTATAGTATATGGAAGTTGGAGATCACACAAAGTTCAATGCAATCATACTGTTGTTAGTGTTTTATAGCTTCGAGATATATTTTCTCTCAAATAAAATCATAGTTCCACCGAGTTTCGGGGACGGGGACAAGGGGACGGCAGGGGACAGGTTTTGGGGGTGCGGGGGCGGGGGGCCTAAGTTTGGGGACGGCGAGGGGACGGCGGGGGGACGACGGCAGGGGGGCGGTGCGCTGAAATACATATAGTACTTGAAAAATTAGTTATAAAAAGATGTATAACTGTAAAAGCCTAAGGAATAAGTAAATTTGAGAGTTTAAACACATTGCAATGATTTCACTGAACTAGTGAACATTGAAACAATGAAAATCAAAATGAAAATATACTTGTAAGTTGTAACTTGTAACTTAATAGGCATTGTGCTTGGAATGAGAACTAGTTGTTTCATAATTTGAATTTCAAAATTTCATAGTCATGATTCATAATTACAATCAAGTGTCAAGTTATCAACACAACAGTGTTCAAACTTCAAACTTCAAAAACAAAATACTAAATACTAAATAGCTAATGGCCCGATGCCTCTAATGATCTAATCATCTCCAACTCCAAGCTCCATGCCAATCTCCTCATCACTGGAACCATCGGACGAGAACCCCAAATGCTCAAGCTCATCTAAACCAATACCAACCAGCCCTGTCTATGTAGCATCCTCATCTATCTGTCCTGGCTCTTCTAGCTCTACATCCCATCTGGCTGCTGGACTCTCCTTGTATGTAGTTGTGTTGCGATCAATGAGACATAAGGCACTATGGACAGCCACAAGCTTCTCTGCCCTCCTAGAAGTAAGCCTGTTCCTCTTAACAGAGTGGATGAAGTTATAAGTGGACCAGTTCCTCTCAGAAGCAGAAGAACTAGAAACCTGGGACAGCAAACGAATGGCTAGAGTAGTAATCAAAGATCTAGGCCCATGCATAGTCCACCACAACTTGGGGTCCTCCTGTGACATAGTCTCCAAATCTACTTTGGCTGCCTCTGAATATCCCCAAAGAGTAGCAAATTTTGTCCACTCAGTACGAAGCAAGCTGGCCTCTATAGGATCATACATTTTGTCAATGGCCTTCATGAACCCTTCCTTCACCTCAACATCCTCCATAGGTGTCACTCTACCGGGACGTGGCACATACCACTTTGGGTTCAATGCGTAGGCAGCCATGTGTAAGGGAGTG
Source organism: Sequoia sempervirens (assembly GCA_007258455.2). Taxonomy (NCBI): domain Eukaryota; kingdom Viridiplantae; phylum Streptophyta; class Pinopsida; order Cupressales; family Cupressaceae; genus Sequoia; species Sequoia sempervirens. Next base: position 2,778 of record VDFB02324137.1, on the reverse strand, counting down.
TTGAGTTTCTCCCATCTATGCTGAATGATTGGATAAATATGCTCGGTGTAAAATTGCATTGTGGGGTCCTTCTCTCGCACTTTAGCCTTCATTTGATCAAGCATGGAATCAATGCACTCGTATACCTCTCCAAGGGAAGGTGCATTAGAATCCCCAAATCTAATAACTTTGAAGACAGGCTCAATGATGGAGACAATATATTTGGCATCAGCCCAAAAAACATCATTCTTCACCACCTCCTTAACCCTCAATCCCTGCTGTGTCTTCGACTCAGGCCATCTGTTCCATTCTGCTGTCATTACCATTAGTTGCAATGGCTCTTGCAACTCAAGCATCCTCTCCAAGAGAATAAAGTATGATGCATACCGAGTCTCTACAGGCTTCAGGAATTCCTTCTTGGAGAAGGACCTGAAAAGTGCATGTGAATGATGATGGTTGCAGATAAACATCTGCACATCTCTAGCATCACTGACAATAGATTTGATCCAGCTGATTTTACCCATGTCCTTAAGTGCATTATTCATAGCATGCACACAACAAGGAGTCCAGAAAATATGTCTATAGGCTGCCTCAATCAACCTCCCTGCAGCTCTGCACACATGGGCCACATCTGTCACTACCTGCACCACATTTTGTGGCCCAACCTCCTCTACAGCATCCTTGAGGATCTGAAACTGATAATGGGCATCCTTGCTATGCCCTGAACAATCAATAGCCCTAAGGAAATAAGGGCCCGCTACAGATGTGACGATGATATTGATGAGTGGACGATGACTAATGTCCGTCCACCCATCCATGACTATGCTGCATCCACTTGTGACCCAGGTTCTCTTCATCTTCTCCATCAAAATATTAATCTTGGAATAGTTTTGATCCAAGATTGTTGTCCTCAATTTATTCTCCCCTGGTGGCACATATGATTGTCCTGTCCTTATTATTTTTGACACAGCTTCCTTATAATAAGGAGAGCGAGCCATGTGGAATGGAATGCCATTGGCAAAGAAGAATTTTCCAATGGCATCATCTGCCTCATCCTTTGCCTGCACATTGAATAAACTTGCTATAGGTTGTGAAGATGCCATCTTACGTTTCCCCCTAGGCTCTGCTGCACTTGAACTGAACGGATTTGGTGGCCTTTGACTTTGCAAAATAGAAGTAGACACTGCTGAAATCTGATCACCCATACTCTTACGTTGCAATGTAGCAGATGTAGGCACTTCATCCTCACTACAACCCCATAATTTTAAAATTTCAACCCTGTACTTCAAATTATTTGCCACAACTTTGCATACATCTACACCTTTGCCTCGAACAAGAAGAAAATGTGCATTAGTTCTTGTAATGCTGCCAAACCATGTAAGCTCACACATGTGACACTTCCATAATCTAGTGCCCCCAGTTGCCCCAGGCTTTGCTGCTACCTTGGATGCAAATTGTTTTAAAGGTTTTTTTGGATCAAAGGGGCCCTTGGCCCATTCTTGAAGGAGTTCTGAAGGGCAGCTATTATCTTTACTACCAATGGAACTTGTGGTAGTTTGAGTATTTGAGGCTGAGCCATGTTGTACTTGTGGTTGAACTTCACCCTCAGCCTCCCCTCCTATTTGAAAGTCAGGATCATCTGATGAATCATTTGCACTTTGAATGTCTGGTTCATCATCACTTCTGTTGTGTGAACTCATTATGATGATGATGCTGCAAAAACAATGTTAAAAAATAAAAAATAATCAGACCTACGATGTAAAAAAAAAAATTTAAAAATCAGACCTATAAACTAAAAGTCTAAAACTTAGAAAGAAATGTGGTCTCGTGAATTGCAATATTACAAGATATGCAAGCAGCAAAATCAAAATGTGGAAGCACAGGCAAGGCATGTGAACTGTTTGACAGAATGTTGAATGCATGAAAATGTGGAAGCACAGGCAAGGCATGTGAACTGTTTGCTTTGCAAAATGTGGAAGCACAGGCAAGGCATGTGAACTATTTGATTGTTCAATTTTTTTTATGAATTTAATTTTATTATGCCTCTTGGCTCATTGTGCTCTGCAAAATGTGGAAGCACAGGCAAGGCATGTGAACTGTTTGACTGAAATCAGTCAAACAGTTCACATGCCTTGCCTGTGCTTCCACATTTTCTGTCAAACAATTCACATGCCTTGCCTGTGCTTCCACATTTTGCAGAGCACAATGAGCCAAGGGCCCAAGAGGCATAATAAAATTAAAATTATAAATTCTGAAATTCATAAAAAAATTTGAAAAAAAATTAAAAATTTTAATTTTTTAGTTTTTACTTTTAGCACCCCATGTGGAACGAATGCCTCAAAGAGGTGTCCGCTCATGGACTGGTCGCAGTCCATGAGCGGACACCTCTTTGAGGCATCCGTTATTTCTAATGCCCTTCCCGTGTGTCGGGTCTGGGACTCTGGCAGCCGCATTACACAATGAAAAAAAATAAAATATTAAAAAAATAAAAACGAAAACCTACCTGGTAAAATTCGCTTGAAGACTTGAAGTTGAATCAGTTGAATAACGACTAACGAATTCTTGCTTCTCAGAGGGCTCCGATTCTCAATCTCATGCCACTCGCCAGACACAGTCGCACAGAGGGCATGAAAAATGAAAAATGCTCGGTGAAAAAAAAAAAAATCATTTAGTCTTAAGAGTCTAAGACTTACTTTAGAGTAAGTCATAAAAATAATAAAATTTAATCATATAATAATTAATAATATATTATATTTTAAATTTTAATTATAGTAATATAATATTAAAATTTTAAAATAT